>BDMB01000018.1:75067-382807 GCA_016859785.1 Macrotyloma uniflorum
TCTCTCTCTCTCTCTTCATAACACTGCATTTTACGGTTCACGCCAAACGGCTGCATTCTAGCTTTTTCTCCCTACCAAACAACGCCAACAAACAACCTTTGTCATTGTAATAATATTCACTGCATTCTCTCATACTTGGTCTTTTCTGCTACTGTTGTGGTTGGTGACCATGGAAGGTAATGGCTTGGCGCCGTTGTTCTATGTTGGCCACCACAAGTTGAAGCTTCTCATGTCTCCTATTCTGTTCATGCTCTTCCTTCTATCTCCATTTGCGTGGCCCCTCAGCGAAGAAGGTTTGCATTTTGTGGGTGCATTGTCATTTCGACTCACCCTTGTAGTTCTTTTTGGTTTCTTCTTTGCTTTACTCGTCAAGATTTTGTCTTGCATCTCTTCTTTGGTCTTTTGTTTTATGGGTAGTTGTTTCGGTGGTGGTGGTGGTTCTCTTTCCTCGTATATTTCCCCGTTTCTTTCCCCTCCTCTTTGTAGTTTGGATGCGAGAACCTCCTCGAAGTGTAGTGTTTTTTTAGTTGTGTTGCTTTGTATTTACTTGAAACGCACTCCAGTGGACTGTTGTTCTTTTATTGTTGCAGCGAAGTCAAATGTAGTTTTAGCTTCTCTTCATTTCGGTTGTGTCGTTCTTTGTAGCCATTCGACTCTCAGGTGTTTTTGTCGGGGTTTAGATATTTACGATTTTGGATTTTGTGAAACACCCTTGGTTGTGTTTCTTTATGGAGGGAAGGGTGGGGGGGTCCTGGAATAAAGTGCCTTTTCCGTTCGAAGAAAGAATTCACGTGTTTTGAGATTTTCATTTATAATTGAACTTGCTATATGTTATTATGTTGAATCATGAAAGAATCCGAATACGGTATTGTTATTCCTTTTCTACCTTTTTGTTCTCTTTTCCGGTGGATATTTCATGCCATACCAGGATAAAGGAAAAGACTATTTGGATAGATTCGAAACTGTAATAAGATGCTTATTTTATTGAACGGTTTTATGGAAAGTATTACTTTGATACGATCCATGCAGCAGTAATGATGCAGATTAAGAAAATCTTAATCTCAAATCATTTTAATTATCTGGATAATACATTATTTATGAATTGTTTAGTGTATTACAGTTTAGGCAATATTTTAATCTGTATGTACATTTTGTTTACTTTGTGTTTGACACTTCGGCAGTTGTTCTACAGTGTCAGGGTATATCCATATTTTTTATTTGGGTTGGATTTGTGCATTTGGATGTTTTTCAGATATTTTATTCATTATAAGTATAACTATAACATTATAATATGGATACATTGACTTCTTTTACTTGCACACACTCTAACTCTTGTTAGTCCATTAAATATTTTCAGGAATCTGAGATTGGTATATTTCAATCTCGGTACTTTACTTGATCTTTGCTTGAGAGAGATTGGATACACATTTATAAAAAAAACGTATCTTGCCTGTGTAATTTTTTGTTAATTTCCCACCAATATTTTTCCGATTTACGTGGTTTGATGATGTCAATTAGTTGCCGTAGGTTAATTAATCTTGTTTGGAAATATTTTGTATCCGATTTTTAATGTCTTTCGTGGCATGATGTGCGAATGTAATTACTAATCGTAGACGATAGAACACTATGTACTATGGCATTGATAATTGATATATTTGTACGGTACTGACCTCTGGAAGTGCTTGAGTGTTGAATGGTTTTGAAAATGCTCAGGACAAGCATTAATGGCGATGAAGGCTACTTTCAGCAATATGGCAGACGTGCTTCTGGACTGGGATGACGTTCACAATGACGACTTTTGCTCTTGGCGTGGAGTTTTCTGCGATAATGGCAGCCTTACCGTGATTTCTCTGTGAGTTTATTATCCCTCTGGTATTATTTGCTTCGTTTGTCTTAATCTTTCTCCTTGATCACCTTTTGTGTTAATTAATTATTTGTAGTGAGTTATAGTGCTTTCTACTGTTCTTGTAGGAACTTGTCCAACTTGAACCTCGGTGGGGAGATATCACCAGCCATTGGTGACTTGGGGAACTTGCAATCAATGTATATGTTTACGGTTAAATCATTTACCATTCTCATCTGAAATGCATGTATATGTTGGGTTCAGGCTTTGATTTGTATCTGAGTTGTCTGCACTTTTTGCAACCAGAGACTTGCAAGGGAATAAATTAACGGGGCAAATCCCAGATGAAATTGGAAACTGTGCAGCACTTGTTCATTTGTAGGACCCTACTTATGCTTCTTTTATTACCTACTTGCATGTTGTCTTGTTTCTCTGCGAGAGATTTTTGACATAATTGCTTAGCATATTTTTTTTCCTTTCTATCGAAGGGATTTGTCTGATAATCAGCTTTATGGCGATATACCCTTCTCCTTGTCAAAGCTAAAGCAACTCGAGTTTTTGTAAGTTCGAAAGCAGACGATGGCATTTATTATGCTGTGCGGATTTACTTGAATGAGGCTTAAGTTGAACTGGTGAATGCAGGAATTTGAAGAGTAATCAGTTGACTGGTCCTATCCCTTCAACTTTAACCCAAATTCCAAATCTTAAGACTCTGTAAGTTCTGCTCCCCTTCTCATTATTGAACTTTACTGTGTTATGTATTTTTTTAAATGAGTCTCGTCCATTCTAATATATAAAAGAAATGATAGCACTTCTGCTTTACTGTTAGTTCTGCTTCTGTGTTTTAATGATCTGTTGCTTTAGCTGCCTCTAAGTAAGTGCAATTACTGTTCTGTTATGTTTACAGTGATCTTGCTCGGAATAGGCTCACTGGAGAGATACCAAGATTACTCTATTGGAATGAAGTCTTACAGTACCTGTGGGTTTTATTTTTTCTTTGTGTATTTTTTACTTTTATGTCTAGCTGATTCTTAATAGTTCTTCCACTGAGAGATTTTATTGGGATTGCTCATTGATGCAGTGGATTACGAGGGAACATGTTGAGTGGTACTCTGTCCCCTGATATATGTCAATTAACTGGATTGTGGTATTTGTGAGTAATCCTTCTTAAGCAGGATGAAGCTTCTTCTCTTTGGATCGTTCTTGTAGCCTTACATTTGTTTTTACCTTTTTCTTCTCTTTGTTTCCATTATTTCTCAGCGATGTGAGAGGCAATAATTTAACTGGTACTATACCTGACAGCATAGGGAACTGTACAAGTTTTGAAATCTTGTAAGTCAAGCAACTGGTGTTAGGTATGTTCTATATTTGATTTTCTATAATGGTGTCCTAATTGCTCCCCTATTATTTTTCGTTCAATTTCAGCGACATATCATATAATCAGATCACTGGAGAGATTCCATATAATATTGGATTTCTGCAAGTTGCTACTTTGTGAGTATCTTCTCTAAGTTATAATTTTATTGTTAGCAGTACTTTGAATTGACAAACAGTTTTATTTCATTCGAGAGGATTTGTCAAGTTGTATTTAAAGGATATTTGTGTGTGTGTGTATATATATATATATATATATATATATATATATATATATATATATATATATATATATATATATATATATAATCAAGTATAACTGTGATTTCTGGCCAGGTCACTTCAAGGAAATAGGCTAACCGGGAAGATTCCAGAAGTGATTGGTTTAATGCAAGCCCTTGCAATATTGTAAGTGTACTTCATCATTATTCTAATTTGAAAATTATATTAATAATTTAATGGTTTGAGTACTGCAATTCCTTTTATATTTTGTAGTTTTGTTATTAAAAATGTTTTTTGTGTTGTAACGTGACACTGATGTAGGGATCTGAGTGAGAACGAGTTAGTGGGATCAATTCCCCCAATACTTGGGAATCTGACTTTCACTGGAAAGCTGTGAGTGTAATTATGCACAGACATGTTTTCTAGTTATGTTGTTTTCGGTGTGTGAGAACTTTAATTGGTCAGGTACCTTCACGGAAACATGCTTACTGGCCCAATACCTCCTGAACTCGGCAATATGTCTAAACTGAGCTACTTGTGAGTTGAACTATAATATTTGTATCAACTTCCTAGGTTTTTTTGTGCATGTACTTACTGATTATGTTTTCTGCAGGCAATTGAATGACAACCACCTAGTTGGTAAAATTCCAAATGAATTTGGCAAGCTAGAACATCTCTTTGAATTGTAAGTTATAGTCAATCAGTTATTCTGTCAATGACTGCTGTCCGAGTCTGGTGTAAAGTAGCTTCATTTACTATTTTCAGGAATCTTGCCAATAATCATTTTGATGGAACTCTTCCACATAACATAAGCTCCTGCACTGCCTTAAACCAGTTGTAAGATTTCTGATTGCTACCCTCATGTTGTTTCAATACCCTTGTATGAATTTTTATTCGTTCATTTGGTTTTACTTTCAGTAATGTGCACGGTAATCAGTTAAGTGGTTCCATTCCGTTGAGCTTCCGCAGCCTTGATAGTTTGACATACTTGTATGTTGTCTAAAACTTGTTTCATTATATTCGTAGCACACTTCTTTCTTTTTACTATTTTAATACTAAAGCTTTTGATGTCCAGAAACCTCTCCGCAAACAATTTCAAGGGGAATATACCAATTGAGTTGGGCCATATCATTAATCTAGATACATTGTAAGTTTCCTCAGGAGAACGTATATAACCTGATGAATGTCGATGTTGTATAGAATATTTATCTTTATTTATTTTATACTTTGTTTCAGGGATCTATCCAGCAATAATTTTTCAGGAGATGTGCCACCATCTGTTGGTTATCTGGAACATCTCCTGACCCTGTAAGAAAGAAATTGTACTGAACAATGTGATCACTTTTGAGTTTAATGCTTTCCTGAATGATATTTTCATGTTACAAATGCAGCAACTTGAGTCACAACCACCTTGAAGGTTCCTTGCCAGCTGAATTTGGAAATCTTAGAAGCATTCAAATTCTGTAAGTTTTGGAAGTGTAAACTCCGATGTCTTTTTTCAGTTTTGAAACGTTAGCTAATTTATATATATAATTTATTCTGCTTGTAGTGATATGTCATTCAACAATCTGTCTGGTAGCATTCCACCGGAAATTGGACAGCTACAGAACCTTATGTCTTTGTATGTCTAACTTTGAACTATTTTATGCTATATGTATTGTGTTGGTCTATTGGGGGATAACAGCATCAACTTATTTTTATTTCAATTATATTATAGGATTATGAACAACAATGATCTGCGTGGAAAGGTTCCTGATCAGCTGACTAATTGTTTTAGTCTTACATTATTGTGAGTATGCTTGAAAGTCAGCTTTTTGCCTTTAATTTTGTTCCCCCTTCCTACTATTTGTGCTCTCTTTGGACTTATTATTTTTTTGTTTTAGAAATTTGTCCTATAATAACCTTTCTGGAGTAATTCCTTCGATGAAGAACTTCTCAAGGTTTTCAGCTGACAGGTATTGTAGAGAAGAGCCAATTGGTTTCATTGCTTCTGATCTTGTTTGTATTAATGACACCTAGTGTAACATTTTGCAGCTTCTTTGGAAACTCATTATTATGTGGAGATTGGTTAGGATCAATATGTCGTCCTTACATTCCAAAATCAAGAGGTGTAATACCTGTTCCCTATTAGAATGACTATTTTGTAAATGAATTGTTTTAATATAATGAGGTCAATTTTGTAACCCTTTTTCCAGAGATTTTCTCGAGAGTTGCTGTTGTATGTCTCACGCTAGGAATTACGATATTGTTAGCCATGGTTATTGTAGCCTTCTATAGATCCAGCCAATCGAAGCAATTGACCAAAGGATCTATCAGAAGTGGGCAAGGTATGCTGAATGTTAGCATTTTCTCGTGATAACAGTTTAATGATGCCTCAAATGTTCCTTATTTTTGTTATGTGGGGCTTGCTTCGTTTCAGGTCCTCCGAAACTAGTTATTCTTCACATGGATATGGCCATCCACACCTTGGATGATATAATGAGAAGTACTGAGAATCTCAATGAGAAATATATCATAGGGTATGGTGCCTCTAGTACCGTATACAAATGTGTTTTGAAGAATTCCCGACCAATTGCAGTTAAGCGACTCTACAAGCAACACCCACACAATTTGAGAGAGTTTGAGACCGAACTTGAAACGGTTGGTAGCATTAGACATAGAAACCTTGTCACCTTGCATGGATATGCACTTACCCCTAACGGAAATCTTCTTTTCTATGATTATATGGCGAATGGCTCACTGTGGGATCTTCTACACGGTAATGTTACTTAACTGGCTAGAAATGTCTTAACTGAACTTTTTGGATGTTTTTTAAAATATTTGTGGCAAGTGTTTTCTGAAATTTATGCTCTGGAATACCCCATATTGTTAACTTTCATGTTTTTTTTTTTTTTATTTTTACATTGCTCTGATGCGGTTTTGGCTTTGGTGCCTAAAATGTCTCATCTGATGCAGGTCCCTCGAAGGTAAAACTTGATTGGGAAACACGGCTGAGGATTGCTGTTGGAGCAGCTGAAGGACTTGCTTATCTCCATCATGACTGCAACCCGCGAATAGTTCATAGAGACATAAAATCTTCGAATATTTTGCTGGATGACAACTTTGAGGCTCATCTCTCTGATTTTGGCACTGCAAAATGCATCTCAACTGCGAGTACTCATGCATCGACCTATGTCCTCGGAACTATAGGCTATATTGACCCTGAGTATGCCAGAACATCTAGGCTGAATGAAAAATCAGATGTGTATAGCTTTGGCATAGTTTTGCTGGAGCTACTTACTGGAAAGAAGGCAGTGGACAATGAGTCCAATTTGCATCAATTGGTACGTGTATTACTGTTACGTGCTTTAAATCTGTTTTTGGTTCATATTGAATGACTATGAAAATCATTTGCTTAGTGCATTCTAGGGTTAACAAAAAGTTTAGTAGTGGATATGCTGATGTTTGCACTGAACAGTTTTCATTTTGGGAAGGCCATTTACAGAGCAATGCTAATATATTTAAATTATCAGCTCATTAATTTCTATTTATGGACTCATTTTTGCATGAATTTTCAGATATTGGCCAAGGCAGACAACAACACTGTAATGGAGGCTGTGGATGCAGAGGTGTCTATAACCTGCATTGATCTAGCTCATGTTAAAAAGACCTTTCAGCTTGCTTTGCTTTGCACGAAAAAGAACCCTTCCGAGAGGCCTACCATGCATGAAGTAGCCAGGGTTCTGGTATCACTACTTCCTTCACCTCCAAGTAAAGTCCTTGCTCCACCTGCCAAGAAGTTTGACTATGCGCATTTTGTGATTGAGAAGGGACAACCACGAAAAGTGGAAGGACAACAACCTCAGCAAGAAGATAATTCAACTAATGCTCAATGGTTTGTTCACTTTGGGGATGTTATATCCAAGAGCACTTAATCACCATTCCTAGTTCCTATGTACTGAAGGATTTATGTTAGTGACATTCAGACGGAGTGTAACTAGTTTCTTTGTGATTAAATATAATCCTTTACAACATTTAACGAATAGATGATGAAACATTTCGATAGGGGATAAAACACTTTACTAATATAGAGTTTATGCAAGTTTCTACTAGTGTATATCTTACAAGCACTTGTTTTCACTTCTTTATCTGTCAAAAGGATATCAAATTTCGTTGTTTGTTTTATTTCTTATACTTTTACTTTGATTTCTTAAAAAAGTTCTAGTTATGCTTATATAGATGTTATAGAAGTTCTTCTCAATTAATTATGAAAAAGAATTAACTATACTATAGAATACATTTGTTTAAGCTTGCCTTGGGTCAAATTTATACAATGACTAATACACCGAATACTTCAACACGAATAGTAAATGGTGATTTTCATATAGATGATATTAGCATATTATTTGGCAAAATTTTAATCTATAAATATTCTGGTGCATTTGATTCAAAAGTAACAAAACGGACAATAGTTATTAAGGACAATTATGTTTTTTTACTTTTAATCAGAAAAATTAGAGGGAGATGACACTGAATTTGATATTTCAGCCTTGGGGCTGGAGGTTGTCCCAGCACTGTTGTCCTTTACGAGACGCAACGCTTTTAAGACAGCAAAACTATTATTGCTCATAAATTTGAAATGAATAATGAATATTTACGCGTACCAATGTCTTACATAAATTCACTGTGCATGCATGCAATTAATGCATGAAGAAGAAGAAGAAGAGTACATTTTACTATTTACAGCTAATGTCTCCGTTATAAAACTACATCTTCTTTTCATCTCTTATGTCTCTCATGGACAGAGTCTGCTACTTCTTACACGCATGGACCTTCTTTCGTAATAGTTTCTCTTTTAAGCATTTTAATATGTGTAGTATCGGATGAAAATATTTCATTTTAATATGATTTCTAATTTGTAACAAATAAATATTTTTTAAACATAAATTATTTTATAATTAAATTTATAATAAATATATATTTTTAAATATGTAATTAATATTTCAGATTAACTAAAAATTTAAAAATTGGAATTTAATTTAAAGATAGGAATAAGAATATGGCAGATTAAGAGGAATAAACAGAAAATCAAGTGAATGCAGTGTTTGAAATAGATTTCTAAATGATCAAATAGAAAGAATACTGAAAAGTTTAATTAGAATTGTGAGTAAAGTGACAACTTTACTTCCAAGTTGTGTATTCTATCTAATTCATGATATACAAATAGATGAACATGCTATTATTTTACTTTTTCCTTCATTTCTTTTTTTACTTTTTATTACATTACATCAATGTTCTGCACTTTCTCTATTTTTAAGAAAATAAAATTATCTCTCTTCTGTCTAGCTCTTACACCATAATAAATTAAAGTATACACTCGTCATTGTTGAAATCAATGCCGTTGAAACTCATTTAATTTCATTTACATTATTGGGACCGTTTTCAAAATTATGGTATACAGTCTACACACTTCAAGTGTTTTTATACCGTTTTCTAATTGAAATTAGAATATCATCTCTCTAACTTGTGTAGATTTTTAACTACCTTGATTTTGACACCTGCGTTGTTTTTTATGTAAACCTTAATTGGAGAGATTATCAAAGTATAGAGGTTCAATCTTAATTTGAGAGTAACACAAAAAATAACAAAGTTTTGTTGAGGAAGTACACAACCTTAATAGTAAGGTATCACTATGGCTATCTTTTTGGAAAAAGACTAATGAAGATATATTACAGTGCAAAACTATATTCTTTCACAGTCCACTTTCCAACTTCTTAACATGTTAAACCATAAAATGCAAGAGACTTGACTTAGTAAAATAAAAGAGGTCGATTTATTATAATCAGTAGGCAGACAGGCATTTTGTTCTAGATCTCGGTACTTCTCTTCTTGATATTTCCTTCTACAGAATTGATCCTCTTTATATCAGTTTAAGTCTGGGGAAGTACTTTCTCTTCAGCAGCCCCTCAATCATATTGCTGTTAGTTACAATCGGGAAGCATCCAAAAGCTTGTTTTCTTGTGATTTTCTGCATAATATTGACAGGCAAAAGAGCCGAGGACAGTCTGACATAAGCTTTTGTGCAAATTTCATAACCATGCATGTAACAATTTATCCTCATAACAGAAAATCAAATGTGGACATGCAAGATACAATAAATTATCACGCATATACTATTTTGTCATTTAATTATAGATGTTCAAAATTGTCCCGAATGTTCTGATAAAAACGGAGTACCAAGTCTCCTACAGAGTTCTAAAATCTTGTAGCCATGCAAATATAGGTGGGTGAAAGGAAACAAAAAACCTGGGTATTGGATCTTGAATTATGTTATTACCTTTGGTAGATCCCATTTTTTCATTTGAACTGCTTTCCTTCTGCAGCTTCTTCTCCGGCTCATCATAATTAGCTCTCCGAGTGTTGGTGGCCTCCTTATCATGTCACTAGCAATGTCTTCATGATCAAAATCTTTGGCTCCTAGTTCTTGTGTACTTGAAGTTTCTTTCCCAAAGTTCTCATCCCCTTCAAAGAAGCCACACTTAGGTGCATACAAAGGAAATAGGCTCTCAAGGAAAGTAGCACCAATTGGACTTGACCTGCCAGTTGCATAGCTGCTTGTGCTACTATCAGTCTCTGAGTAGGCTGGTGAGGAGGGGGTTTCCATCAGTGGAATGGCACTGGAAACTTTTGCTGATGGTACAAGACAATTTGCAAGTAGTGAGGGAACTGAACCAATTGAGTCATCTGCATCAAATCTAAAAGCTTCAAGGTCTAAGCTAGTTATGCTTTCAGTGTCATAACTGCAGCTTCCTTTGTCTTTCTCATCATGTCCAAAGTTGCATGCAACAGAAAATCCTGAAGATGATGCTACATGAATGAGTATTTTCTCTGGTTTTGGAAGCACAGGATCAACTGAAACATGTGAGAAATTAGGAAGGGGTTTTCCTGGTTTTTCTTCCCAAACAAATGGAATTGAGGCAATTAGTTTGAGAGGAGTTTGAGGGAAGTGGCCAACTGGAGAGACCTCTGGCTCTGGCTTCCAATCTTTCTTAGGAATGCCTGGCTTTACTTCCCATATGAAAGGAACTGAAGGTGGTTCCCTAAGATGTTTCTTCTTTGCTGTTTCACTCATTTTTCACTGCTTTGGTGCATTTGCACTAAAGTCCATTTTATAGTAGTAGTGTCTCTGAATATATAGGAGTGGTTTAGTACCAACTTTTGTTAACTATACCATTTTGTTTTCTAAGGGATTAGGCATACCTGCCCTCTATTCCAAACCTTCTTACCATGGACCAAGTTGACTTGGAATATTGCTTGCCAAACTTTGGATCAACAGGGACATGTTGCATATTTTGATACTACTACCTCCTCAATATTTTCTTTTTCGTATTTACTCTTGGTGAGTAAAACAGAAAATTTTGATTTTTCGATATAATGATTAGGAATGGTTAGGCTTAAATTAGAAAAAACTTACATTAAACTTAATTTAGGAATGATTAAGCTTAAATTATTTTGACGTTTTGTCATTGTAAAACACTGCTTATGAGTTATAACCCTTCCCTTACCTCTACTAACAGATAGAATTAACTAATCATAAGAACATTATTGTCAAACAACTAGAAATCAAATCTTCTTTCACACTAATAATTTTATTTTATTTACTAAACTCTTATTTTGTTCCGAGTTAATTAGTTTCTTTTCTTACTCACTAATTTCCTAAAATTAAATAAGCCAAATTAAATCAACCACCAAAAAGAAAAAAATTTAATCCAACTTTATGAATAACAAGTAGTTTACTCTTTAAAAAAAACAAAGAAGTTATGAATGAACAAAAAAACAAATAGATAAATAAAAGGATTATGCTCTTTTTTAAAATAATATTAGGTTAATATATGAAGATAGTTAAATTAGAAGTGATAAAATGGATTCTCTATTTAGGTTTGACCTATAATTACTTCGGTCAATACAAATTGAAAATCTTAACCTACTCTATTCAAGGGTCAATGGGTGAACTAACGGACTGTCTACTAAAAATTAAAATAAAATTTTATTTGATAAAATAAATTCAAATTAACAAATTTGCAGTCTGAAATTAATTTAAATATGAGTTTTTATATTAATATTAATATTAGATGAATTTAGTTTTTCTTAACTTAATTGTCATTTCGTAAAATCTACAATGGGAGTTTCGTTTGAGAGAACACAGGGGTGAACGAAAAAATACTCTAATTTTTAATTGACACAAGTTTGTTGCTTTTAATTTGGGTCTGTTTCGATTCAAAAGCGAGAGCAAGGTCGTATAGCAGTTCTAACCCCCACCAAATTTCTTGTTAGAAACTCTTTGTTGTTCTTGCAGCTAAGAGAGTACCAATACCATGGCCTCTAAAAACGAAAGCGATAATTCAACCGATACTTCTCCGTCATCGTAAGCTAAATTTTCCATCTCTTTGCTTGCTTCATAGCACATTGTTGGTGATGACCAAAGGGTTTTTTTAATTCGGCTTTATTTGAAGTGTACCCCTTTTTTAGGGCTTTACGTATTCTCCAAATTGGGGTTTTTCTTTTTTTTCATCTTCGTATTGGTGAATTTCTTCTTTATGAAAAAAGGTGTAATTTTCGGTTCAGTGTGATATGCTCAGCTAATAATGGCTATTGGTTGTTGTATTTTTTTCAGGCCGAAGAACATATACAAAGATCCAGATGATGGGCGGCAACGGTTTTTGCTTGAATTGGAGTTTGTTCAGTGCCTTGCTAATCCTACCTACATCCACTGTATGATTTTCACTTCATTTGTATGCTTTGATAGTTTGAACTTCATTGGACAATAGTTCAAGGGAACTAGCTCAGTTAGTTGATCTGCTGTGTGAGTCGTTGTAAACTCCAGACATGTGTTCAATTCCTATGGATAAAAAGATTATGTTTAGTTGGAAAGCCAAAAATAAGTTGTGAAAAATGGATGTTGCAAGTAATTGGGATTCTGATACAGCACATCTTATTTAGCACAAGATTAGGAAATTTGACTTCTATTCTGCATAAAATATTTTGTTTTATGGGTGGATAAATTTTAAATTGTTGTCATGGTTGGGTTTCATTGTGATTCTTGATATTGTGGAAACTTGTACAAATGTGGTTGCCGACCTTTTTTAAAATCTGACAGAAATATGTTTGAGGATTTGACATCTTTCTCCATTGATGTTTTCTTTTACCTTTGTTGTTTTGTGTTTTGCCTTTGTTTGAAGAGGATTCCTTATTCTCCTAACTCAGTAATTTCTACTGTCTTGATGAAATTTATTTTCACATTTATTAAAAAGTGGAATGCTTAGTCACTTGTGTGTGATTTACTTTTGTAGTTTTTATTTTACCTCATTCTTATATCTTTTGCACTTTCAAACAGATTTGGCTCAGAATCGATATTTTGAGGATGAAGCATTCATCGGATACTTAAAGTATCTTCAATATTGGCAGCGTCCTGAATATATTAAATTTATTATGTAAGCATTATCTTCAAAGAAGGGATTATATAATGCAATTCTACTAAGGCACCGAGTTACTTCAATTAGGGAAAAAGGTTAAAAATTTTAGTCTAGAAGGAATAAATGAATTCAACAATCAATGTAAGTCATGTGACTACAAGTATGAACTGGTTCTGCCACCTTTTGGTATTTTGTGCCCAGCCTTATTTCAACTATGTTTTGCTCTGACCTCGCTGGGTTGCTGTCCTGATTTAGTCATCTTCTATGAAATCTAGGTATCCTCATTGTCTCTATTTTCTTGAGCTGCTTCAGAATGCAAATTTTCGCAATGCAATGGCACATCCTACCAATAAGGTACATGGCAGGATCTGTTTGCCCTCTTATAACATGCTTTATCCTGGACTTCATGTGAAATTGCTCCTATCTGAAGCTACGCCATTCTCTATTTCTTTTACAATAGATTCCTCCTTTCATACTACTTTTAGGCTCAAATATAAGGAAAATTACATAATTTTACATTGAATAAGATTGTTAGCTAGGTTCATTTAATGTTCTTGATTTCATAGAATAAAGAGGTATATTTTCTAAATTACCCCCATTCATATTTATTGGAGATAGTGCTTAGATTTAAACATAAGGTTATTTTTGAGATAATAACATTGAATAGGGTTGAGTTAGTTGGACTTTGCTTATATTAAAGTTCACTAAACATTGCCATTTTTTTTTTTTGCTTATATTTGAGGTCTGAGGGAATAACAAATTTTGCTTGTAACTTTATGAAATGAAACAAAGGCAGAGGTGATCCTTTAGTCATTTTACTTGAACAGTCTCTTTATAGGGGAATCAAAATCTTTTATTGTAATTGTGATACTGTGTGGTGATAGGTATTTATAAGAATATGTTTATCCTGATATTTATATATACATGCCACTAATAGATTACCAGATGACCTGCGTTGCTGCACAGCTTTGGAATAAATAAATGAAAATAATTGCTTTGCTTTACTTGTATCTCTCGAATTGTCCAAACACTATTTGTCTCTGTATTATAGGAACTGGCGCATAGACAACAATTCTACTTCTGGAAGAACTATAGGAACAATAGGCTAAAACACATTTTACCAAGATCACTTCCTGAACCTAGTACCACATCTGCAGTTCCTGCTCCTGTTTCAACTCCAGCTCAGGCACCTGTATCTGCACTACCGCCAGTACCTACTACAAGCGTTGCTGTGACAGCAACACCTACTCAAGCTCCTTCTCCTATGCCATATGGTATGCCCCCTGGCTCTGGTCTAGCCAAAAATGACATGAGGAATCCTACAGTTGACAATAGAAGAAAGAGAAAGTGAGTGTTTAGTACGACATGTAAATTGATTATAAAAACAATTCAATGTGGTTGGATCAGGCAATCAGTTTGTTTCTTCCTGCTTAGTTGAGAGATGGAAGTGGGGACAGTGATAGAACAAATTTGTTACGCAAGTTCTTTTTTGTTAATGTCATTAAAAATTAGTTAATTTTCAGTTCGGCCGACAAAGTTCTTATTGAAAATCCATATAAAGTTAGTCGAAACCCATTATTTTTATACAAATGATTTGTGAAATGATTTTTACGATTGAGAAACTACCTTTGATGGTTCCTACTGCCTTGAATTGCTTTTGTTTAAGTGGACAAAAGGAATACAAAGACAGATAACGAGTGTATACAAATAATGAATCTTTGGCTCATAGCGTTCGATGAAGTAGATCCCAGCAACTTGTTGAAACACTTTTCCGCATCCCTTCAGTCTCCGATTGCCTAATTTAAAAATTTGGGGTCGTCGAGAACATAGTTGCTATCCTTATTGATCTCATACGTGGTATCTACCTATTGTCTTTATGCATATATCAAGACAGCTGCAATAGGCGCAGTAGTGATTAAAATTTAGTACAATATGGAAATCGAGTTCAATTGGTGTGGTGGAATATTTTACAAGCCTCTATTTGTAGTTGCAAACACCTTGGTTTGGGACGTGTTAGAGTGATTGCCTTGCCCGTGGTGCACTGGCATTGGTAGCTGAGAGTAAATTGCGACAGAAAAATAAAACTTATTGAGAGGTTGATAGTCTGATGTAACTTTTTTTGGCGACAGTATCCTTCTTTTGGAGACAGTCTGAAGTCAATTCTATATTCATAATTAATAACACTCAATATTAACAGAATTTTGACGTTCTCCAATTCAGATTTATGCGTACTCAAATTTGTGAGAACTAATTTTCTCTTCAAAATAACAAGTATGCTCCCTTACTAATCTAGCGTACTCTCTTTTCCCGTCCACATGAGAAGGCTCGTCTTTTTTGTCATTTGGTCTTTCTTTCCCACTCCTTTCGAAACAGTGTTAAAGTTTTTGCGTGGCATTTTTACTATTTAACTTTTTAAAAATGATTACACTTTAAAATTTGAAGTATAATTATTATTGATTATTAGAATGTGAAAGTATATGTCTAGTATAACACTATCAAGTTAAAATCTCAACTGTTTAAGCCATTACAAATTTACACTTTTTAGTTTTTAATAACTGCCTTGGACTCTCCTTACCGAATGGTCACCCCTTTGGTTAGGCTATCGTAACCGCTAATTGTAATATCTATTAACCATTAATGTTCATTATCTTTAACTGTCAACTAAATAATATTAGCTGCCGATTTGTAACTAACATAGTGAAAGTTAGTCAGGAAGGGCCGTATTAATAACAGATATTATATTTGGGATTATAAAGAATAAGAACAAGATTTGTCACTGAGGAGGCCCTTAAATTGTATCCAGATTCCGTGTTTTTTTAGTGATGTGAGAGAATTAGCAGGCATGTTCTTTTCATACATTGCACTAATGGGGTGCTTTTATTCTATTACTAAGTCCTATCCTGTTGCATTTCCTTTGTGGGTTTTCACAAAATTTTCCTTGAAACCAATTCCAATTTGTTTAGAATTGAGGCTTGATGAGCTTCATATATAGTAGTTGTCAAGAGAGACTTTACATAATAACATTTCGGTCTGCTTTACATTTGTTCTCCTAATTAACTGGCGTGTGAAACATATGCCAAGAGAGCCTTTGTAACATGTATTTCATACACTTTACTTCTCTTTAAGTTCAATATTTGATACTAGAGATTTATATATATTTTTTTTCTTTTCCCGTTCTTGTTTTTGTAGTAACTATTGTGACTACTTCATCATTCACAAATCCTAACTAACTTTTCTATTTTTCTTTCCAAAAATGTTCTTATTGTACTAGAGTCACAAATTGCATGTTAAGTACTCATCCTATCCAGCCAGTGGCAGGCTGGAAGTAGTGGGGCAATTTGTTTAAAAAATAATAAAAAATAAAAATTATTATTGTATAATATATGATTTTACACATTCGTATATTAATATATATTATACGAGGCTCTTATTGATAGTGAAGTCAATAAATAAATTTAAAGAGTACAAAAATTAAAAATTTAATATATTTCCTGCAATTATGAAAAAAATGAGTGCAATTGTTCACTCTCATTACCATGCAGGTCACCACCACTTATAGCATCAATTCTCATCCTCATCAAAGAGAAGTTACTATAGCTTTCATATGATTTTAATTATTAGAAACGGTTTTAAACATTGACGTGCATATAGAATGTAATTGTAATGATGTGACTATAAGTGACGCCTAAGAACTATCATATGAAAAATCTTATATGCGTAATGTTAACAATATTATGTGTGAAATGAGTTTTAAAATTAATAGGACTTAAAAGACGAAAGCAATGATGAAATAAAGTGTAGTAAACGAAACTATCAAACCAAATCCTTAGCACAACCAGATTATATTACAGAGTTGGCATGCACAATTGCACTGTAAGTGCAACGGGCACTGTAAATGCCATACATACAGAGAGAGGCAATGTGTCTGTGCCTGTGCCTCTCCACAGTTTTCATTATTATTATTAGAGATTGGGCCAGAGGAACATGGGTTTTAGCAGGAGAATACGTAACTTCAGTTTTCTCCCAATCATGAGATATACATTATGATACAACATTATGCTGGAACAGCTTCCGGCACTTTGCCGTTGTTTGAGAGTACCAAGCTGTCATAATATTCAACCAGAACTTTCCATCCACCAGGGCACATAAATCCATCTGGTGGACTTTCTTTGTTCCTTGCAAGTGTGCGCATCTGAAAATGCAAGTAACTTTTGTTAACATACTATTCAAGAACATCCACTCCAATGTTTGCTATTAAGAGAATAAGCATACCTTTGTGCCTGAGATGAACACGAAGTCCTGAGGCCTTGAAGGGTCAAAGAATGCCATTTTACCCTGAGTCTTGTCATATGCAGCAACCTGCAAAAGAATGAAAATGATCACCACCACATACATCAAAGAGGCCTGAGTGAACTTCACTTCACTCACAGCATTAGTGAGAAGGAAAATTCCCAATTTCAATTACCCTGAAAGGAAGAATGTTTAGTCGTTCTAGTCCTGGTGCCATGCTCAATACTTTCTTCCCATGGTCAGCATCATACAGATCTCTTTTCTCAACTGGATGGCTCATGCCTGCAGGGTCACGACCAACAATGTAGAAGTTAGCCCCTGCATTGATCCTAGCCTTTGCATGCCACTGGACCTCTGTGGGTCCAGCATAGTGCATGGGAGAAGGGAATATGGATACCACAGTTGTCTCTGGATCTAGAACACCATCCTCTAGTACCTAAAGAAAGAACAAATTGATACAAGTGAGTTTTTCTGTAGAAAAAATCAAAGCTATCTAGGGAGACGGGCATCTTTGGGGTCAATGTGTGTGTCAAGAAAAGTAGCAAACCAAATGGATTAAAAATCCAATAGAAAGTGAAATAGCCTCAACCATGAGATTCAGAAGTCACATTTGCTTATACAAGTATTTGGTTTAGTACACACCTTTTCATGTTGTTTCATTCTCCAATCAAGTGGGACATCATCAGCTTTGGTATAGCCTCCCAGTGGATGAAGCAAGAGAACAGGATTCTTATAGCCCATCTCAAGAAGCCGCCTTCGGGTGTCGGTCATTAGCAAAGCATGGCCATTGTGAACAGGATTCCGAAGCTGGAAGGCAAACACAGCATCAGCATTGCGCCTTGTGAACTCCGAACGAAGTTCTGCAGGGGACAGCCGAAAATGATCAAGTCCATCATTGTACTTGATGGGTTCAATCACCTCTAGATCACCCCCAATCAACCAATTTCCAGCATTAGTTATCGTTTGTTCAACATAAGGTAGGCCAGGGGCAGTGGTTCCCCAAGTTCGGGCTATTCTTTCTTCTTTAGGGTGCTTATAAATTTCAATACTGAAATAGCCAAAAGAAATATATAAGTAATGATTATGGATGATAATAAAACAGTTAAAAAGGAAGAATGTAGAATAAATAAAAATTACACATAAAGATACAATTGACATGCGCACGTATAAAGCTTTTCAAAAAAATAAACTTGTCATAGCAGACCAAATTATTCAGGGAATGATTGTTATTGACATTTGACACATACTACGTGTAAGACTCCTATTGATATACAAAATACATGTCTCTAGACTTTGTCCAACCATATCATCTCAAGTTTCGTATCAATGTTAACTTGAATATCTGAATTATGTGCATATTTCTGTACATCAATGTCTTTATACGAGTCAATATGGATAAGGCACGAAAACTTCATTTTTCAAGAACCTATACCAACAAGGCTTCAAACCTAAGAAGCACGATCAAATCTGTTAATAGGGGATATTTTTGGAACAAGAATGTCAAAATACAATCTGCTGTCGTGTATTCTGGGACCACAGAAAGGAAAAAAGCCACAAAGCCATATACGCTTGTCCGTTCAAGCACTATATCAATTGAATACTTTTTAGTTACGGCAAACTATTTAAATTTTCTTATCTTCGGCTCGATCTTCTTATAACTTTTCCAATAGAAATCACCAGGTGAAATCAGAAAAAATACACCTCAATGACATGAATAAAAATAATAATAATAATTAAAAAAAAAAAAAATGGAGACAAAGAACGACCGCAGTGGAAACGGTCTCATATTCCACTATGGTATATATGTGGTTGACTATTCAACCAACCATAGATAACATCACAATACAAAATGAAAAGAAATTGACAAAGGAAACAAAAAACATGTACGGACATCATAATCCTCTGCATATTCGTTCCCAATTTCCGTATATCCTTTTCCCAGTATTAATCAAATTCAATTGCACATAAAACTTCAGTATTCAATAGTTGACCATTTAAACTGCACATAACTCAAGAAACAAATCAACCTACATATATGAAAAGAGTACCTACTCTCTTCACCGTTAATACTCCTAATTGCATATTTTCCCCATACCATTGTGAAAAAACAATTAGGGTATAATTCCCATAAACTCAAATAATCAATCAAAAATAGTTCTTTGTACTTAATATGACTTTTAAGACAATTATTTAGAAGTCAACAAACTTACCATATTATTATACATGACAATGACTATTTGTGATTGTATAACAGCATATCAAATATATCAAATCAAGTCAGTACATTCTAATTAAATTCTAAAAATAGCGTATATATTATGAAATTTTTACATTTGTCACAAAAAAAAACCAATAAATAACCCTCCCTATGCCTCCTCTCCAATGACATACCAGAAAATAAAACCTAATTGATTATTGACGAACTACAAACATAAAGAAGAAAAACTGAAAACCACACAGCACAAGGCACACAAACATTGTAATTGAACAATGAAATCAACACATGATATAACAAAAACTTCAAAAAAGCCACATGAGGGGGAAGTGTGTGAGTGTCTTACTCATTGAGAATGGCAACAGGGTCTCCCTTGGAATCGAAAAGAGCAACCCTTTTGTTATCCCCGATCCGATGCTTCTGCGCATCATCGATGGCGAGGACGATGGGCACCGACATGTTGACGAGGGAGCCATCGCCGAGTCGGAGCGAGTTAAAATGAAGCGTTTGGAGGAACTCAGCTTCTTTCATGAAGCCTTTGAGGGGAGTGGCCCATCCTTCACTGAGGACGTGCACCCACTCCAAGTCGATTCTGGAAAGCTTGATCCTTGGCAACGAAAGCGCCTCACCCTTCTTCAAATCCCTCTCCGAATCCCTCACCACAAGCTCCACCAGCTTCCCTCCGTCAGGTTCGATCAACCCGTTCGAAACCCGCACCGCCGCGTACCTCCTCGCCCTGAAGTTCACACGGGCGTTGACTTTCGGGGCAGTGTCGAAGGTTTTGGAGAGAGAGTGGGAGGGGAAGGAAGTTTGGGCGAAAAAAGTGGCCATGGACGCCATTGAAGTGAGTTGTGTCTTGTTGCGTTGTGTCGGGGACCCTTATAGAAATGTGCTTTATAAAATTAAAAAGGAGAAGTTAGTGGGGAGGGAGGGGCAAAAGGGTAATTGAAGGAGGCCCCTAATTGTGAACTTGCTTTCCTTCTCTGATTGATGCTGATCCGTAACAGACAACCTGGGTTGCTCAGAAACGATGAGTTGAGGATTTTATATATAAAGGGGTTCCTTTGACAGTGACTGGTTCAGGAGGATGAACCTGGACACTTCTTTTCTAACCATGAGAGAGAGATAGTGCCGCTTTTTGTCTCAGTGTCTGTTTTCAATTTCTTCACTTTTACTAATTAATTAATTATCATTACTACTAATTAATTATCATCTCTGTTGTGCATTGCTGACCTGTTTCATTACCTCACTATGTCTTATTTTTCTTTTCTTTTCTCTTCTTCCTTTCTATCGGATTATGATCAAATAAACGTTATTAGTAACTTTTAATTAATTTTGAATATTTGAATATTCGTATATGCTGAAAATAAGGAATTGAATAAGCTTTTTCTTAATTTCTGAATTTATGTTTTATTAACTGTCTGTGAAAGAAAAATCGTTACAAAAATAGTATATATTTCATCATTTTTTTTTAGATTTTCCTTATCTTTTAATTTGTTAATGAATATTATTGAAAAAAAGGGATAACAAAAAAGTTATATATAATCATAAAAAATGAAATAACTTAAAAAAGGTAGCATTTGACCAGTTTGAAGTTTGACGAATGGTTTTACAATCTGAATTAGTTTGAAGTGAACAGTGAACACGTGGGTCCTTGATTAATTATGATAAGAAATGTTTGGTATACAATTAGTGGTCTGAGTGAGGCAAGTGGTTTATTCTTTCTCTCCTCCTCCTGAACCATCCTCCTATCTTCCTCCATTTGGGAAAAGTGGAACGCATCAAACAAATAGCCAAAACCAATTTGATTACTCTATCAATAATCAATCAATATTAAATTTTATCTTCTTTTATTCTTTCAAAGAAATAGTTTTTTATTTTTAATTAGTAAGTAAAAAAAATATTAATGAACTAAATAAAAATAGTTTTAAATTAGTGACTATTTTTATTTAAACAATTTGGCTCACTGCGTTGAACGAACAAAGAATCCAATCCAATTAAAAGGAAAGCGAAACTGATTGGAATTAATTCACTTCTCATCTTTTCAATCAGAGAGTACAGAGAATAATAATGGGACATCAATTTTGAAAATCGGAACTATGCATTCTCTTATCTAATCACACTCAACAAAATTATACTTCAACAGAAACGCCTTTTCGATGATCAAAACTTCAACATACTGTGGAAGTGGACCATTTTGACAATTCAAACCAAAAAATCTTCATAAAATAGTTGAAAAAATTGTCATGCTCCTGCATGCCTCTCTCACTTCTTAATGGACGTACAAATGAAAAGCACCGAGCCAAACCAAACAATAGGCTACAAAAACACATTCCTTACGCATGAATAAACTTTATAGATAATGAATGAATGTTATTTAAATGCAAATTGTTTTACCTAAACCTCGTATATTATTGAATAAAGTAATTAAGAAAATGAGTTAGAGGTTATTATTGAATGAAAAATGTGGCTGAATCATGGTGTTGCGAGTGTCCCTCTGGCAGTTACGGTGAATCTTGGTGATTTGAAATTGAAGATTCAAAAAGTACACAAGTTCTTGGTGTGGGGTAGGTACAATACAAAACAATACACGAGAGGAAAAAAGTGACCTCATTCGTTTCCTCATTCCAAGAACAACAGAGTGAACGTTCCCTCTTTCACGTCCTCATTCATCCACTGCACCAGTTTCCAAATTCCAAGTCTTCCTATTTTTTTTAATGTGTGGACTTTCCAAGTGTTCTTGTTTGGAACAAACACTTTCAAATCTAACGTTAGTTTTGAAAGTTTGAATTTTTTTTGTTTTTTTAAATTTGGCCTCTGTCGGTAAGTACTTTACTGTCTTAAAATATCATTCAATGCAGCCAGAAGCATTCATTTGCAATAAATAAGTGTGATTCGTTTGTAAGCTTATAAATACTCTGTTATTTTACTCCTTCTAATGTACAAAACATATTATAATTAAAATTCATAAAAAATTAATATTTTTAAATATATACATTATAGTTTAAATTTATAATAAATAACTTATATTCTTAAAATAAATTATATCTTGAATAAAAATATTTACAATATGCAAGTCAATTTGCAACCTTAAAAAAATATGAAATAAATTAAATATTTCAATTTATAATTTACTTAAACTCACCTCTTATAATTATACGAATTAAATAACGAGATAAGACAAATTGATTCATATATTTATATTAAAAATAAATAATATTTAGTTCATTCGGTTTAATTATTAGAAATTTATTCTATCCAATAAATATTAAATATATATTTAGTCAATAGTATTTTGTCTTTGTTTTTTAAATTTTTTTTATCGTTAAAATTATTATAAATTTTTTTCAATTTTGTATTTGAAAAAATTTAAATATAATAAAACAAATTTTAATCATGATTTTAATTTACAAAATTAAATAAATGAGGATACAATATTATCTTTATATAAAAAAGAAATTAAAAAAATAATATTGAAAACCAAAATTATAAAAAAAGTTTAATACATCTAATGACTATAGGAATAATATTATTATAATTATTATTATAAAAATTAAGATTATTATTCTTTAATTTTATTTTATCCTTTTAATTATTATGTCGTCCAACCTGCATAATCCTTCAAATTATGAAAATTAGTACGTTTCATCTATTACATAAAATTAACTAACCCGGCATTGTCATTCCTAAAAATATTTAATATATTATGAATTGTTATTAACGATAAGTTGATATTTATTAAAAAAAAAAAAATTCTATCACTGTAAAATATCATTATCAAGTCAGGTCACTATAATTATAAATTTAACATATGAAAAAAATTAGAGAAATATAATGAATAAAATTTAAAATATTACAATTTCACATAGGTTCTAATTAGAAGAAAGATACGTATATAACATTCTAGATAATAAAGTTCAAATATTCTTTAGAAGGTTGGAAATAGAACATTTCATAGAAAATTATGACAAAAGTATGTACTTTTTTTTTTTACTTATTTTAATTTTATTGTTTGAGTGCATGGATAAACTTTTTTTATAAAAATATTTCCATCTTTATCTATGACTAAAAATTTATACCAAAATGCAAACATAATATTATACTTCTTTTTTTTTATTTCTCAAATTTCACTGTAATTTTTAATTTTTTATTTATTTGTTACACTTTCATAGACATTGATTTTCTAAATTTATATAAATCACATATTAGAAGTAGATAACTTAATACATTAAGCTGATAATATATATATATATATATATATATATATATATATATACAAGCAACTAGATATTACACATTTTTTTAACTCTATAATATTTGTAACTCTTATAATCTTAATATAACTTTTAGATATATATACATTAGTATTATAAAGCATTAAAAAGAAAAAAATTATCGGAACACATAAAATAATAAAAACCCCATAAATTTTAACAAATCCAAGTTATTTATCAACTATTTCCATCGAAGTAATGATTTATTAACTTAATGAAAAGGTGGTATTATAACATTTTTAAAATTAGGGAACTTATTAAACATTTTATGAATAGAGATAAATAAAATAAAAAAGATAATTAAGCGAAAAGTTTAACACGTGATAGTTGACAATGAACATCACAGGAAACACAATCTAGTCTTTTCTTAGATCTTCTGTTCAATCTGGTTAATGAGTCCACAAACTATGGCAATTAATGGCAAAAGAAATAACATTGTTGATTGAATATCTATTTGGTATCTTAATAATGCTTATCTGACACACACATACCATATATATTCCTATCAGGAAGTGACAATATGATACTAATCAGCACCAAAACAAAATTAATTTAATCACACTTCTACTATATATAATTATATTTAATTTAAAAGCAATCTCCATTACTAAAACAAAAGTTGGTGGAGTGGGGAATCTATTGTACAACTTACAACATAAACTAATCTTACTCAGACACCAGCTTTTCCAAAAACTCAAAACTAATCTCAAAAATATGCCCACAAAATTGCTTAGAATATGATCCATATAGTCTCGGAAGAACAAGACTTCAAGTTTCACAATTAATAACTAAAAATAATATTATATACGTACAAGATTTATAATTTTAATTATTTGGTTTACCACAAGTGTACTTCTTGAGGTTACAAGCTGCAGCATCTCTTTTGCATTTTTCAAGTTTAACCCTTTTGTATCTAAACACTAACTGATGCTTCCACAAAATAATTAATAAGTCATAGACATCAGAATAAGAAAAAGAAAAAGTTGCAGCAAACCAACAAATTAAACAAGCTCAGCGCTAAACACTGATTATTGTTTAAGTGCTTAACTTTGATATCAACGTCTGATGTCAGAATACAAATTATATTATATATTTTTATGTTATCAGGGAATCAAATTTAAGCTATGAAAGATTTTCTCCCTAAAAACTATATGAAGTTTATAATTTTTTTCTGAAACTACTGCAGCATTTTAATCTAATTCATAAAGGTAGAGAAGTTCAAATAGCAGTATCATAGCATGTACTAATTCTTATTTTCTTTTTTTGTCTGTATGTAGCATGTGTCAGTTCAGTCAAAAAGGATTGACACAATTAACAATAATTGAGTTCCTAAGGATTCAATTATTGATCATATACACGAGAATGCTTTATTGAGAGACATGAAGAATTACATTTTGCTTGATTTGTAAGATTTTGTCATGAAAGAAAAAGGAGTGGTATAAAAACAAACATGTTTTTCAAAATTTCTTCTGATGTATGTTAGTGTTAAATAACAGGAGAGCCGAAGAAATAAAACACAAAAAGCCATGAAAAAGACCAAACTATATAAATCTATTATATTTTATTAAGTTGAAGAGGACATGATTATTTGAAAATTATTTCTTTTTCTTCCATCTTCTCTCATATTTTATTCTTTTCCTCGTCGTCATATTTTTGACTTAGGATTGGTGCATCAACAATTTGATTCATTACTTTTTTCTTCAAAATTAGGTTCATTGTTTGGTACCAGCCAGCCACTTTTTCCAAACCGGGCCTGATCTATATATATATATATGTTTGAATTGGGCGTCATCGAGTTGGGCTTTCTTAATTCAGTAATTTAAAATACACTTGCTGTTTTTACCTCCTCATTTTACTTTTGTACCTCCCTTTCTCTTCCTTTTTATTGTTTTTCCCAAATTACCCTGTCTTCTCTACCCATTCAAGGGAAGGGTTTCTTTTAACTATGTTTGGTGTTGGGAGCATAGTAGAGTTTCTTAAGTTCAAAATTCTTTTAATGACTTAAAGTAGAAGTTGAATAAGGACAAAATAAAAATAAAAAAGTAATAATTTTTTTTACAAGCTAAATTTAATTGATGTGTAAGTATGATTTGCGTAAAAAAATTCAGAATAGCTTCTTTAAAAAATATATTTTTAATTTATGTATAATTTTAACTAATGGAGACTTTAGTTTATTTTTTCATAAGTTTTTATGAATAAGTTTATCTAAGTCACAAACCAAGTACAAGTAGAAAAAGGTTCTTAAAATTTGCTAAATTTATTTTTCATAAAAGAGAAGGGATAAAAAGTAGTTTTTTAGAAAGAAAAAAAAGGTTGCATAGGTTAAAAAGAAAAAGAAAAAGAAAAAAGGCCTTTCTCATTTTTAATAATTAATAATTAATATAGTCTGAGTTTAAGTTGAACCACCCAATGCTGCTGGATTTGGGCCATTGTTATATTCGAATCCCACGTACGGTTGGAGTCCATCCAATAATTAACCCTGTACGGTCCACTATCCCATTATTTTAAGTCATTTCTTATTATGTATTTATAGATAAGAAGTTAAAAATAAATAAAAAAATTAGTTGAAAAACAAGGCATTTGTTATATTAACATTATAAACGGTATATTACCCACTTTTTTCTATGGATTTTTTGTGTGCATTAGTTTAATATTTCACAAAAGCCTTCATATTAGAAAGTAGAGTCAAATAAAAATAAAATATAATATTTGAGGAAAATGGTAAGCGTTTTAAAATATATGACTCTTTTTACAGCATTAAAATCTATCGATTTCAAAAAATAAATCATAAGTTCATGACAAAATAAGACAATATTGCAAGTAAATATAACAAACAAAGCTATACTCTCTCCATTTTGAAATAATTAAGTGATGTTTAAGTCTTTTTTTTTCAAAAAAAAATAATAAAAAAATACATCACATAAGAAATATATTATTTTTATAATTTATTCAATTTCTCAAGGCTAATTCCATCACATTAATTGTTTATTAGCAAAATTACTTAATATAATTTTGTAGGCGTCTTGAATCAGCACATATTTATTAGTATTTTTCTAATAATATTCTTATTTTTTTATATTTTCTTTCTTAATAACTCATTCTCTTTTCATAATAAAATATTAATCAATGAAAATATGATTGATGAAAGATAATTAATATAATCTTAAAATTTAAAACTAATAAATATATGGAAATAAAATTTATTAAAAAAAAAGTAACTATTATAAAGAATTAAAGGTACTTATTTACAAGTTATTAATGCGAAGGTTATAAAATTAAAGATGGGTTCATTTAATGAATAGATTAAAGTTTGTTTATTTAATTATAAATAAGTTTAATGATTAAAATCTATAGTGAACAATGTCCCAGGCCTCATGAACACCTGGTCAAGAAGTAACATAATTTGCCACGATCTGACCACATGAACAGTGGGTGAGAGAAGAAGAGTATCTAAAAATATTGCCCAAACTCAAAGATAAACACCACAAAACTCCTCATTCAATGCATCATGCTTCCCTTGAATAAGTTATGCACAGTTGCAGTCAAAGTAAAGCATAAAGAATCATCTTTTTTGTAAAGATTAGAGAATCATCTTGTGTTTTAAATGTTTCTCTCTCACACACACAAAAACAAACACACTCGCGCGAGTTTCACCTTTAACTATGCAGCTCATTGGTCCCATCACCATCTACAACCTTTTGTCATCTCCAATAAAAGTATAAAGTGGAAACTAAAACACTAACAAAAGTTTTGCACACTTTTAATGTAAATAAAGTTACATACTATTGTAGTAGCAGGGTCATGGTTTATCTTTTTCCTTTTCTTTTCTTTTGATGAACACCATCTCCATTATTTGAAACCAAACTGCCAAGTTCAAAGCAAAACTTTTCACAGAACACAGGAGGTTTGCAATATTTTAATGCTTAACACTGCATCATCCTCATTTATTTCTTTTCTTTTACTATTTTCATTCAAAATTTTGGTACTTAAATGTCATTGTCACATTCAATGTACATAATTTGCAACAAAAGCAGCAACCGGCATATATAGAACCACTTTTATTTGCCAAATTTTAAATGACTATTTGTCCAGTATTTGTTACAAAATCATTGTTATTGAACATCGAAAAATAAGGATAATAGTATTGATATTATCTTTATTTGTCCTTTCCATATTCTCTACCTTGATCTAAATTTTTAGTTTTTTTTATGTGTACCAGTCTTTTCTTTCTTGTTTTTCTTATGTTAGTTGCTTCCTCCATTTAGGTTACATAATAATACTTGTATTGGTGTATGCTATCGTACTCATTTCAAATAACTTACTTTTATCATCACTTTGTTATGTATGTGGGTGCAATCACACATATATAAGCGAATTTTTTATAATTTAGATTTTTACTCATATCTTTTTTAGTAAATTAAAAGAGGAAAGAAAATAATATAATGATAAATTCCATATTTTTACATTTGTAATCTGCAATAATCCACAAACAGAATACAAAATAAAAAATAAAAAATGGTTGGAAAACTTATACGATTGTACTGTGTTCTCCTTTTGTCATCACCACATTATGAATGAAAGGAAGTGGTAAACAGTGCTAGCCCATATTACTAGTGTACGGAATCCATGGCCCCCACATAAGAGATTCATTAAGCGATGGACTTTTGGGCTGCTGTGGGCCCAAATAAGACACCTAACAAACAAATCTATGTCTGAGTTGTGGACAAAATTGTCCTTGGTTCTTTTGTTTTTACAGAAAGAAAAAAGTGAGTGAAGTGGTTGGCCTTTGTGAATTGTGTTGTGTTGTGGATAATAATCAAATGAACAATAAACATTATTATTATTATTAAACAAACAGGATGAAAAGGAAGCTAAAGTGAAAGTAGTACTTGGCCTTGTTTTGGGGGTTTTCTGACCATTGTGCTTTTGAATGAATGATGAAAGTTTTTGGTGCCTTCTGATACCGACATAAGCTGTATTTGGCTCAAAGTTAGAAGGCATGCAGATGCAGGAATGGCATCTGCTTCTGCTGTGAAAACAGAAAAAAGACACATTCTTGGCACCAGTGTAACTATTCTCAGTATTCAGGACCAGCACAACTTCTAAATGAAAATAGATAAAATACTAAGTTCATATTACTTCAACTTAAAACTTACAAGTCCTTAAAACTCAACACCCTGTTGCAAACAATTTGTGGGGTTCTAACGCTTTGGTCCATTTTGATTGAGGAAAAGATCTAAAGCCTATAAAGCCAGAGTGTCCTTAAAAAGCACGAATCTTTTTCTGCAACAAGTAACAATTTAGGACATTTATTAATATACTGATTGAAAATTGAGCAAATAAAAAAAAATGTTGGTAAAGGCATTCTAACATTGTCACATTAGACTTTTCTACCCGAGGAGAAACAAAGTTCTTTACAAGGTTGCAGTTCTAACCATTATTTAAGGAGAAAAACTATTTTGTTGCCGTTTTTGTCTATGACAAAGCTATGTATAAAGTTAAAGGCAAAAAAAAAAAATATTTGATACCTTATATGACCAACTCTGTAAAAGTCTTTCACAGTCTTTTCTTTTGTGTTTGCTTGATACATGACACTGAAATTGACTTGTTTTGTAGAGGAAGATAATTTGATTCCTTTTATTCTTTGAAAACATTTTGATCTTTAAAGTTAAGTAATTTACAGATTACATGGCCTGTAATTTTTTTCTTAAACTAAACCTGTTGCACTTAATTGAGGTCATTTCTCTTCCATTCTGCTTAATTTCCATGAAAATAGTTCAATGAAATTACATAATGTATAAGATAGATTTTGATAAGAAAAATGTTAACAGTATACTTTTTAATACATTTTCCATGTAATTAAATAAAATTTATTGAAAATAAGAAAATTTTATAAGTTTCACTTTTATTTAATGAATCATACTAACTCTTGTATGTTAGAAAAATGCAGTATAATGTTCATCTTTCTCCAAATAAATAATAAATATGGCCCACCAATATATTTACTTTTTATCAAAAGAGAATGTTTAAAATTATGATCACGTGATGTTAAAATTTGACATGACAATGTCCATCTTAAAAATGTTCATGAAAGAAAAAAAAGACCCTATACCTAGCTATATCCCTAGGCAGTGAGAGCATGCTTAAGTTCTCTATGTGGTTGTATTTAATTCCCCTTGTTAATGAGCAAAATAATACGCATGAGATGTTTTGGGTTGCATGCCTTGATGAATATATATTGGAAATGTTACAGGTTTTTGCATATTTTAATGGCAAAAGGCCACAATCTGTTACTGCAATTATTATCCCAACTAGAAGTGCAGGCAGAAAGGTTAGAAGCAGAAACAATTATCCACACCCATCATGAATGGAATTGCAGGCGTGCATTTGCAAACACACCTCTATTGACATTGACATTAAAATAATGATGGTTTTTATAGTACATTCCACATTAATAATTTAATGCTAATTAAACACTTAATTAAGAAGATCTCTCTTTAACTGGGAATAATATTTATGGTGTTAATGGGTATAATATTTATGGCAACCTTGCTTCATCATATTCATATTGGAGGATTTCATTCACATTCTATTTACTATTTACTATACTATTATATATTCCTTTTACCATAATCCATAATCCTTCCCTCACGTGTATATCACTTCCCACTTTCATACTTGTCTCTTTTCCATCTCTTTCTTTATACATTCTTGCTTGCTGACACCACCTCAATTAATTTTGATTTCCATTTCATGAATCTAAACTGTCAATTTTCACTAAAAATATAAGAATGAAAATTATAAAAAAATTGAATTGAAGTTACAAATGATATATAATACTTTAAATACAGGTGACCTTATTTATAATTAAATATTTTTTGAAGAATTTTAATCTTGAGGTACTACACAATATGAGGATAATAATAATCAATCTCAAAAGCAGACTGGAACTAGCATTTTTATAAAAAAAATTGAGAATAGTTTTGTCGCATCTGTGCCAGCAATAGACCAATAATAATGCCCATCAAGTAAAGCAGACATTCCATTTTTTTATATTCTCATCCAGTGTTGGGCTATTGTAGCATACATATGAACAATTCTAGTTATATTTCACACTTATTTTCTTTCTATTCAAGAAGATAGAAAAGACACCATATTATTTTCTACTATCCACAATTTTATCATAGTTGAATAAAGTTATCATGAAATACAATCCTTTTGCTATGCAATTATATATTTAAAATTCGAATTTAATAGTATTAATTGAAATATAGGAATGTGGCAGACATGAGGGACTTTATTGTATAGTAAGATGTATTTTTTACTTTGCTTCTGGGCAAAGTACAATTATCGGTGATTGTATGTTTTCATAGCTGTGGTTCTTTACAGATGAGAAGAAATATATGATTTACTTTAAAGCTTATGGTGGTGGGAAGAGAAAAACACATGCATTGTAAGACTAGTAATATTTTGATACGGATAAGATATAAAAGTAGCATAATTGAATAAAGTTTTGTACAATGACATTTACAAGTAAATGATGGCTTTAACTTGGTAGCATAGCAAAGGTTTAAGAATGAGTTGTGAGTGTGGAAGGGGTAAATGAGTAGTGGTTTGCCGAGAAGGGTGGTGTCTTGGTATGGCTTTCACGTGATGGGGGAAAATGTTAAAAATTGAAAGTTGATATAGGTTACCTAGGTCCATTGTTTATGTGAAAGTTGAAGGCCATGGTGTTGGTGGGTCATGTATGAATAATGTACACACAACACAATGGGGGAAAGATTGAAATGGGTGGAGAAGAATGATAGGGTGCAATGCAACAGTGCAATATTGGGATGTGTTGTGTGTGTGTGGAAATAATGGTCCCACCACACGCACTTGACTTGGCCTTGTTTGGTTTGCTTGGGAACTCACGTCTGCACCACTAGGAAGCATCATCAATCTCAAACATGCCCCTTCCTTGTCCACAAGCAGGAGCACAAATGAAACACACTTACATTATTTTAGTCCATTGTGACAAAAACAAATCCCAAAGCCCAAAAAAGGAACCACTACCTTCCCCATCATCCTCATCTTTCTCTCCTTCTTAATCCACTACATCTTTTCTCCCATCAAAATGTCTACGTGCCCGAACAAAACACGCCCATCCCTCCTAACAAAAACAATTCTCAATCAATCTCTCTCTCTCAAATGCTTTTAGTGCATTAAATGTGTCATGGAACACGGTCACCCTGCAAACAGACCACAATTAATCTCTTTCTAAACTCTTACATTTCATTCATTCACCACACAGATTTGTTAATATTTTTCTTTTCAAATTGGACCATAAAAATTAATGAAACTTAAACACTGTAAAATATAAAATGTTTGAAAACAAAATTGAAAGACTAAACCTCATAAGAAGAAATAAACAACAACCCTCCCCCTTGTGTTGGGTTTGAATGTTCCTCACGAGCTCTTTTTCTGTTAGATTTTCTCTACTTTATATATATAGATCTTCAGTTTCTTGACTTGACCTTCAGGTTGGATTGTGTGGGAATGTAACGAGTGTTCCCGCATTGTAGGTTTTGGATTAACTAACCTCAATGAACAATTCTCAAAGATACATACAGTTCTTGTACCAAGTTGTCTTTTAGGTCAGGAATATCTCTCTCTAATCCTTTGATATTTTTAATGTTTACTTTATTTAGACTCAATTATATATAAACAAATTTGTTTTTTTTTTAAAGGACGAATATAAATAAATTGTAATTATTTTATTCTATTTTTTTATAATTATAAATATATAATTTAATTAATTGATGTTTTATTTTTAATACTTTTTATTTTATTTTATATCAAGTTTTAATGAAGTTATTTTAGAAAAAAAAAATGTGATTAATAAATTAAATAATATTAACTAACTTTCTAATTAGTAAAAATTGTGTATCTGACTTTTATCATATACAAAAACTTAATAATCGCAATACTATGAGCAGGGTTAGATTTTGATTCAATAGGCTGAGAGAAATTTTGTGATAGAGACTTATCATATATTTAGACTAACGTATCTTAATTTAATATTCTAAACTTATTTTTGTAGATTAGCAATAAGAGGTTAAATAAAGTGTAATTGAGAAGAAAATATTAATTTGACTTTAATATTCTTAAATATTAATCATATTAAACATTACTATAATTTTTTTTTTTAAATTTAATGAGATTTTCTTAAAAAAAAAAATTATAGATCTTGTAAATTTTAAAAAATATACCTCATTTCATGAAAACAAATGGAGATTGAATTTGCAATATTTAATATGCAAGAATATGTCTTGCTCCACTCGATCAACCCTATAAAATCAAATTAGAGTAGGTATTATTGAAAGGTAATAATACAATTTAAAATTATTAATATATGATGGGTTTTAAAGTCAGGGTAGGTGATATTGCAAAATAAAATAAAAATATATTTGAATATAGAAAATATTATATATATATATAATATGAATAATTTATTAAATTTTATCTTAAATATTGATATTAAGTGAATTCTGTTATAATAAATATTATAAAATTGAGAAATGATATAGAATTTTCTTAATATTATTTATATAATCTATTATCTATGTTTTTCAATTTTTTATATATAAAAAATAATTATATCATTAATTTCACTAACACAGTCAATATAAGTCACGAAATTATATTAAATTCTTGACTAAATTCGTTATTAAATTTCATTTGCAAGTCAATAGTAATCATATTAACCATAGAATAATCAAATTCATGATTGGATTTCACTTTCAAGTCAATAAAGTTGAAATCATATTAATCTTGATTGAAATTCAAGTAACCTATCCTGTTTGAGTGTATAAAAAAAAAACATTTTTTTTTTAAAAAAAATGTATCTACTTTTAATGAATCTTTTATCTTAAATGAATTTTTTTTACTCTTGACTGAGACTTGTATAAAGACTTTTATCTTAAATAGCTGTTGTATATGTGGTATCATTCTTTGACTTTTCTCAAATCCCTATTTATACAACAAATGTCATCAGAAAAGTATTTTAGTATGAAAAAAAAAATATTGTTTAAGAATTAGAATAAATAATAATTTATAAATACTTATTTTTTTAATCTTTTGAGATGTCTTTTCAATTAGTTAATCATAAAGTTTCTATGTTTCACGTGTTATTTAAAGACTATCTCATGCATTGTAATTATGTTAAGTATTGCAATGAAATACATTGTATTTAAATAAAATTCATGTTGCTTATAAATATATTTCTACGTGCATGTATTACTTGAGGGTAAAGTTTACAGTTTTCTCACTTTTTAGGTCTAATTTCTCAATTTTTTCTATTCCCCCTCATATCTTATGAATGTATATTTCACATACTATTTTAATAATTAGATATTATGTTTATTTTATTTCAATTACATATTAATTTATTTTATCATTTATAATTATTATTTACTTTTTTTTTTATTTCAATCTCAATACGAATTTTAATATTTCCAACAATTGATGGGATTTAGGTGTAAAATTTCATCTTCAATAAAAATAACTGCATGAGTGTTTTTATATATTAAAAATGATAAACTATTTATATTAATTTTATTTAATTAAAAAAACTCTAAACAATTTGCATTAGAAAATATTTATTATTTTAAAAAAATATTAATTTAAAAGAATAAAAAAAAAATAACTTAAAACATGTGAAAGTTGATGTTATTGCATATATTTGAACATTTCTTCTTATATATGGTGTGTGTAGTATAGTCCTCACATCATAATATATAATGAGACAGAAGAGTCAAAAGGCAATGATAAAGACCAATTCTTCAAAGGGCAACCTTCCAAATTATAATCAAGTGGTTTTTTATTTATTTTTTATTTTAAAGAAACCTAATTTGTTTCTGATGATTTGGTGAAGAAGCCCCTCCCACTCCAAAACATGATCACCACTACCCATCTCATGTTCATCCAATGATTAGCTCTAGGCGAAGCCACGTACACAGTGTGTACCCCCACCCAACAACACCAACTATTATCATCATGACATGATCTGAAACCAAATTCATGATCAGTGTAGATCTCTTGGGCCCCTCCCTAGTCAACAACAAAATGTGGTAGACCCTCAAGTACTGAATCAGACGAACCCCACAACACACATAACACAATGTGGGCCCCACTCGCCCAAAGCTAAGCAAGCCATTGAATGGACCGTTACATTACAAAGCCTTCACAAACTGAAAAAGAGTTTTGGTTTGGGACAACCACATTGGGAGTTGAGAAAACATTCACAACCAACATTTTGAGAAACCAAAATAAAAATAAAAATAAAAATAAAGTGAGAAAGCACACACATAAATATAAGAAGCCAAGCTATGCCTGCAAGAGAAGAAAGACCACTGCAACTTCAAATTATTCTTCTTCCTTGTTTGATTGCTTTTATAATCATCTCAGTTACTCTTTTGGACTCATTGCTCACCATACATCCTCCCCCCTCTCTCTAATTATATATAATATTCATTTTTTACATTTATATATATAATACTCTAATAATATTTATTTTTAATTTACAACATATAAAGATAATATATTAATTAAGAGAGTGAAATTGTTTTAATACTATCATTTTAATAAATGACATATTTATTGTTGTTTTAATATGTGTAAAAAAAATTAAATTTCAATGATTTTGAAACTGAGATAACAATCTTTTTCATGATTATAAATTTTAAAACTGAACTCCTAAATAGACATTGAAGAGAGGTAATTATTTATTGAAAAATACTGATACGATATAGTATAAGCATGGTAGAACCCGAGGCTGCGGAAACTGATAAGAGAGAGAGGTAAAAGCAAAGAGGCAGGGAAAGCCTTTTACACGTGATAAAGAAAGAACCAAAAGCGCTTTGCATGCGTGTATAAGATCATCATAATCATCATCAACGCTATTTCTTACCCACCTTCCCTTTCCTTTCTTCTTCCTCTTTCAAAATTCTGAATCTTCTGCTTCCACCAACACACCCTTCTACTATTTCTTCCCCTCCTTCATTCCTTTCATATCTAACTTACTACCCTTGTTTCACAAGCCCTCCCGTTGAAAGAGGGTGAGTTCAAGTTTCGTCCTTTTATTCATTTTCTCCCTTTTTCTTCTTCTTTTTCATGCTCATTGTCACTTGTGCTTGGTGGGTTTCAGTTCTGTTTCGAGTTTGTTTAACTTCCAGGCTTTTAATGGAAAAACATTTTGCTTTAAAAGCGCTACCAGCATTCTCTCACTCTTTATTTTCTTGGTGAATATTTTTGGCATAGTGATTTTGTTTTGTACTGGTTGTTTCTTTTCCTTTTTCTCAATTTCACGGTAGTCCTGTCTAATGAAGCTTTCAACTTTGTCTTCACAATCCATGCATTGTTATGTTGTCTTTTTTGAAAAGTGTGGTTGCGTGGCTGTACATATGCGTCGCCTCGGTAATTTTCAGTTTTCGGCAGGGGACAAATCTGTAAGAACTGGTTTTGTCTTCTGGTTATTTCCATTTTCCGAGTTTCTCACATGTCTAATCACATTTTATTATTTACGCTTCTATTCCTTGCTCATAGTCGTCATTGGCTTCCTCACTGAACGATCGTGCTTATTTTTCTTTTGTCTTTTACTCTTTGTGATATTTCGTGTTGCACAGTTAATGTTTTGTGCTGCAAATTTGCACTGAGATTTCCTTGTCTTCTGGCCTTTCCAACTTTAAGCAAAGGCGAGAAGATGCTGTTGTCAAAATTTACTTTTGTTTGCTTTATTTTGCTCTGTGGCCTTGTATAGCTGTATGTTTCTACTACCATAACCACTTTTGGATGTGCTTCAGAACTAAGGCTGAAAATATTGAATTTTCAGTTTTGCAAAAGAATGGTAATGCGTGTATTGTTATACAATGATACAATACAATGCCAGTTTGCAATTTCACCCTTACTAATTTTCTTCTTTTGACTTCATACATCAAATCAAGTCATTGATCATTATCGTTAATGCACAGTAATTACCGCTGATTGTACCCGCATAATAATTACATTTTCCATCTTTGTATATGCATTCTTAGCTCAAGCAATTGGTACTGTTTGGCAGATATAACAAGCAAAAGCTAAAAGAGTGTGAAATTGGTACTGTGAAGCTTGTCACCTTCGACAAGTTTGTTGTACTATTGTTATTTGTACACATTCTGGTGAGAGTAAGTACTCATCAACAAAGCCAACATGCCAGTGAGGCAGATGAAAGAAAGCTCGGAGCAACACCTTGTGATCAAACCCCATTTGCAGAATCCTATGAATTCAACCAAGAAGACAACCAAAGCTGCCCAAAATGGCAAAGGTCCACCGCCACTAGAAAACGATAACCAAGCTTTGCCTCACTCAAAGAACAAGGGAAGAAGAAGGGGGAGAGGTGGCAGAAAACCCGATCAAGGAGATGTTATGATGAGGCCTAGATGCAGACCATGCACTGTAGCACTTACAAGTAGTGCAAATGGGAATGTTGGAAATGGTTGCACCTCTGATATGGGTTTTCCCACTTCAAGCAAGTCCTTGAGCTTTGCTCGTAGGCCTGGATATGGACAAGTTGGGACAAAATGCATTGTGAAGGCTAACCACTTCTTTGCAGAGTTACCAGACAAGGACTTAAACCAATATGATGTAAGATCCTTTCCTTGGTATATCTATCACTATACTGATAAGGCAATTAAATTGAATTTTATGAGTGCACAACTATTGGGCCCTCTATGGCGGCATGCATTTAAGTTCATCCTGTGATTTTCCTCTTATAGGGGTTCTGCTTTTGCAGTCCTTTTCTTGTAGTGTCATTAATGAGACTTTTAAATTTTGCTTTGAGGCTTTTGTTCCCTACTATTATTTTTATTATTATTATTGTTATTATTGCTTTTGCTTTAATTTAATGTCATTATGTATGGGTTTATTTTGAAGGTTACTATTACCCCAGAAGTGTCTTCTAAAACAGTAAACAGGTCTATCATAGCAGAACTAGTGAGGCTGTATAAAGAGTCTGACTTGGGGATGAGACTTCCAGCATATGATGGCAGAAAAAGTTTGTACACAGCGGGGCAGCTTCCCTTTGCTTGGAGAGAGTTTAAGATTAAGCTTGTAGATGAAGAGGATGGAGTTAATGGCCCCAAGTACGGATTTATTGTTCATAATCACTTTAAATATTTTTCTTTTCTTCTCTCTCCCCTATCAACTTACACAAACACCCGTTTTGCACTGTAATAAAATAAAATCAAACAGTTTTTGTGTTTGAGTAGGTTCAATTTCAACTGACACCTTGGCCATTTTTCAGAAGGGAAAGAGAGTACAGGGTGGGGATCAAGTTTGTTGCTCGGGCAAACTTGCACCACTTGGGCCAGTTTCTAGCTGGTAAGCGTGCGGATGCACCCCAAGAGGCACTTCAAATCCTGGACATTGTACTAAGAGAGCTGGCAACTAAGAGGTAGTATTTGTCTGGGGGATATAATAAACTTTAAAAAATAAAAAAGATGATATATTTAATGAGTGTGTGAAGCTTAAGTTCATGTTTATCTTACCAAGGCTGCATTTTCTGAAGGTATTGCCCAATTGGAAGGTCCTTCTTTTCACCTGATATTAGAACACCGCAACGGCTTGGAGAGGGATTAGAGTCGTGGTGTGGATTTTACCAGAGCATAAGGCCTACTCAAATGGGCCTTTCCCTCAATATTGGTACATTGCTTATATTGATTAAATATTTATTATACTAGTAGTCTAATTACAGTAAAATTTAGGGCTTTTTGACTTTGAAAATTGTTTTCTCTTTTGTACAAATCTTCGAAAACAGAAAACAAAATGAATATAAAGTGTAAACTTTGGAATTTAAAGTATAAACTTAGAATGAAAAGAAATATTTGCTCAAATCAAATAGGTTGATAACTTGTCATTTTTCTCTTCATTGTGTTCTTGAATTTCATAGATATGGCATCTGCTGCATTTATTGAGCCACTTCCAGTAGTGGAATTTGTTGGGCAGCTATTAGGGAAAGATGTAATGTCAAGGCCATTGTCAGATGCTGATCGCATCAAGGTACTTAGAACTATGACAGAGCATGCTAAGTTCATATGTTATGCTGTCAATATTGGTCGATTTACTAAGCTTCTTTTTGATGTCTAACAGATTAAGAAAGCCCTTAGAGGAGTTAAAGTTGAAGTAACACATAGAGGGAGTGTGAGAAGAAAATATCGTGTTTCAGGGTTGACTTCTCAACCAACAAGAGAACTTGTGTAAGTTGTTTTTCTTCCTGGTCCCTTCCTACTACCAATCTTAGAAGTTATAGTGATTCTCTGTTCGCCCACTAAATAATGATGTATTTTTTAGGTTTCCTGTTGATGAGAACTCAACTATGAAATCAGTAGTTGAATACTTCCAAGAGATGTATGGCTTCACTATTCAATATACTCACCTTCCTTGCCTTCAAGTAGGAAACCAAAAGAAAGCCAACTATTTACCTATGGAGGTAGGGAAAGTTCCTGGTGATTGAATTAGTCACTCAACATTCTCATAATGTTTAATGTAATATGCTTTTGGTTACCCAGGCTTGCAAAATTGTTGAGGGGCAACGTTATACAAAAAGATTGAATGAGAAGCAAATTACTGCTCTATTGAAAGTTACTTGCCAGAGACCTCGCGATCGTGAAAATGACATTTTACGGGTATTTAATTTTGAAGAAGATTTACTACAACAATCAAAAAGCTATTTAATTTTGAAGCTATTTAATTTTGAAAATGACATTTTAATGTTAACTTTCACAAAATAGCCACTTCCCCCCATGCCTATTTTAAAAAATTATACTAATATCTAGTTGCGGAACAATTAGGAAACTGAGGGCCGTTACGTTAACAATGTTTTCATTATTTGTTCGAAAAGTACTTAGCAAACTTCTACTCTTCATGTGTATGACAATGTAGTAATTGGAATGTTCACATAATGGTTTAAAAGCTGTGGTTTTATGTTATGTGACAACGAAACCTTGGATTAGATGAAGGATAAATGCATTCAACTGTGGTGTTTACATACAAAGATGTATTTTTCTCTTAACTACATGATAATGTTGGACCTTTGTAAACAGTAATGATTTGTTTAATTATCTTATTTTATTTTTATGTGGGGGTCGTACAAGCAGACCATTCAACATAATGCTTACGATCAAGATCCTTATGCAAAGGAATTTGGAATTAAAATCAGTGAAAAGCTAGCTTCTGTTGAAGCACGAATTCTTCCAGCCCCTTGGGTAATGTGCTTTTCCTTCTAAAGATCTGGTTTATCGCATTTACTGAAAATTTAATTACCTTTCCCGTACTATTCATTGATTTAAAGCACTTCTGATTGCAGCTTAAATATCACGAAAGTGGGAAAGAAAAGAACTGTTTACCACAAGTTGGTCAATGGAATATGATGAACAAGGTAACGTATATTGGTATTACGTTTCTCTGTTCCCCAGCCGTTCTTAAGTATAGCTGTTTTTAAGTCAATTCTCTGGTTTAATCTGATTTTGGAGACACAAATTTTGTTACGTTGATATAGATTTGGCATATTTCATCTATTCCAACATATCTGCTATTCTTGCTTGGGCCAAGAACTTGTGATAGCTCACAGTATTGATATCTGTCTCATAAATTTTGAATGACAGAAAATGATTAACGGAATGACTGTTAGCCGATGGGCATGCATAAATTTTTCACGGAGCGTGCAAGATAGTGTTGCTCGCACTTTTTGTAATGAGCTTGCTCAAATGTGTCAAGTATCTGGCATGGTAATCCTCAGTCTATGTTATTATTATTTTGTCTGTGTTTGATGGAAAGAAATTATCTGATATTTAGTAACATGGCTTTTCTTGTAGGAATTTAATCCAGAGCCTGTTATCCCCATCTACAATGCCAAGCCTGAACAAGTGGAGAAAGCTTTGAAGCATGTTTACCATGTGTCAGCGAGCAAAACTAAAGGAAAGGAATTGGAGCTTTTGTTAGCAATATTGCCAGACAATAACGGGTCTCTCTATGGTAAGCCATGCCAATTGATTAAGATGGTTGTATGTTATCAATCACCGATTGCTTGAGTTGACATAACACAAGTTGTTCTGAGTTAATGCAGAATATTCATTTAATTATTTATTTTTTGATTTCAGGTGATCTCAAGCGAATTTGTGAAACTGACCTTGGCTTAATTTCACAATGCTGTCTGACAAAGCATGTCTTCAAAATCACTAAACAGTATTTGGCTAATGTGTCTCTGAAGATCAATGTGAAGGTTTGTTTACTTCTCAATCATAAAAGTACCCATTCCTGACTAAACCATTGTTTGAACTTTGAAGTCTACTTCAATTTTCTATTAATTATTAGACAATTTCCCATCTGATTTTTCTTCATTATTGCCTGGATAACTTCATGCTTTTTAATAATATAATAGACACTGTTAGAAATTGTTAGCCAAATACAAGGCTTGGTTGTGATGCTGAAATTATGATGCATTTGTGTTATTATATTTTAGCCAATGTAGGGTCCCTACTTTTTTGGGTATTCATGTTAACATTGCTGTTACTTCTCATAAATGCATTCAATAACTAAATAGTGATGACTTGCCCTCCTCTCGGTGCAGATGGGAGGTAGAAATACTGTACTTCTTGATGCTGTGAGCTGCAGAATACCGTTGGTCAGTGACATACCAACCATAATTTTTGGAGCAGATGTAACCCACCCTGAAAATGGGGAAGACTCAAGCCCTTCAATAGCTGCTGTATTTATCTAAATCTATTTATCTTTATTTGTTTTATAGTATTGCAATAATAATTGATGGTTTCAGCAACTGACAGAGGTTGCTCAATCTATAGGTAGTAGCATCTCAGGACTGGCCTGAAGTAACAAAATACGCCGGTTTAGTGTGTGCTCAAGCTCATAGGCAGGAACTTATACAAGACTTGTACAAAACTTGGCATGACCCTGTTCGTGGCACAGTTAGTGGGGGCATGATCCGGTACTAGTAATATTAATTTACTATTTTAATTATGAACACTATTCTAGGTTGTTGAGTGATTGGTTTCGATTATATTAAATCTTAGTTTATCATTTTAACATGTCCTTTTTCTGTGCAGAGATTTACTTGTTTCCTTTAGAAAGGCAACAGGACAAAAGCCGCTACGAATTATATTTTACAGGTCATTATGTTTAATTTATGACAAAAGAACTATAATGCATGTTATAAAGTTCCCAAAAAAATTTTTAGTAGGTTGAACTGTACCTCTGTTGAATTGGTTACTTGATACTTGGCACTGTTTTTTTATTAGAATTACATTAAACATACAGTATTGTGCATGCCCTTAGATGGAGTAAGCCGTTACAAAACTTAGCGCCATTGAAATGTCTAGAATTTGTTGGTAAACTTCCAATATTTTTAAGCCTCCGGCTTCATCGTTTTGACTTCTACATGGATTTTATCTCAACGCACTTCAGATGTTTTTTGAATTCATCCCTTCGGCCAATTTTGCAAGATTGCATAATTTGTCCATATAAAATGTTAGGTCTACTGGAGGGATGATGTCATTTAGGTGACCAAATCAAGTGCAGCAAACATCCCAAATGGTTTTTCCTTTTATTCATGTATTTCAGTTGCATTCCATTTAAATCCTAGTTCACTTGTGTGTGCATCTTACCTAGGACATTGGCTTTCTGAAACATTCAATTTTGATGGAAGTGTTAACAGGATATTAACATTCATATTTGAACAGGGATGGTGTCAGTGAAGGGCAATTTTACCAAGTTTTACTTTATGAGTTGGATGCGATCCGGAAGGTCAGTGTAATTTTCTTTCTATCATCATGCACGTGTATTCTTTTTATTCAAGATGTGTTCTGAGTAGCAATTCTGTGTAGGCATGTGCTTCCTTAGAACCAAATTACCAGCCTCCAGTAACTTTCATAGTTGTGCAAAAAAGACATCATACTCGGTTATTCGCAAACAACTACAGGGATAGAAGCAGTACAGATAGGAGTGGGAATATATTGCCTGGTATGTTGCACATTCCTTAAACGCTTCTGCAAAGAAATGCATTCTGAATCATTCTTCCATTTTAAAAATGATTATCTAATAATGGATTGGAGTTTTCTTGCTTTAAATTGTCGTTCAGGGACTGTTGTTGATTCCAAAATCTGCCATCCAACAGAATTTGATTTTTATCTCTGCAGTCATGCTGGCATCCAGGTAGAAGATGGTTTTAACCTTCTATTCCAGGGTTTATGATTACAAATGAAGGTTGATTATATGAAAAGAAAAATGATAACTGTCAAAATTAGAGGGAGAATAAACTATCTATAAGAAGTTTTTTGCTGGTTTTTTATGTCTTGTTCTAGGAATACTTTTCAAGGTTACCCCACAAAGCTGGATTTGATATTCCTGATGTGAAAATGTCAATCTTTATTAACAATAGCAGCATTCTGATTTCTGAACCCTCCCACTGTAGTAGTGTGTGGTTCTGATGTCTAGCACACAAGTATGGCTTAAGATATGGACTTATTAATTTTAACTTTTAACAGGAAGATTACAGCTTAACCCAGAATGAACCCATGATCTGCTTTGCTAAATCTTGGAAAAATCTAAACGCGTGTTTCTATTATCATTCAGGGTACTAGTCGGCCAGCTCATTATCATGTGCTGTGGGATGAAAACAACTTCACAGCTGATGGAATTCAGTCTTTGACAAACAATCTTTGTTATACATATGCAAGGTGTACACGCTCAGTATCTGTTGGTAAGCCCATATATTTCAATTAATATGTACATTTATTTGGTCCCAGTTACCACCCTTGTCCTTACCCTTAACACTAGTTGAGCAACTATGATATTTTTACATCATGATTGAACTTTAGCCTTGGATACTTTAGAACTTAATTAACTGGAAATTGTTGCTGTGCAGTTCCTCCAGCATATTATGCGCATTTAGCAGCCTTTCGAGCCCGTTTCTACATGGAACCAGATATGCAAGAGAATGGCTCTACAGGTGATGGTAACAATCATAGTTCCAAAGGAACACGAGCAGCTGGAGATTATAGTGTCAAGCCATTGCCAGACTTGAAAGAAAATGTGAAGAGAGTGATGTTTTACTGTTAGACTGCTTAGTGGCGTAGCCTTGGTAGAAGGATAAGATATAGGGCAGGCATCAACATGGTAGGTAAGTGAAACAATCATGGAATGCAATGATTACTTTGTACATTCATTAGTTGTGTAGGTTTCCATTGATAGATCCATGATTACAGTTCTTGGGGTTTAGTTTAGAATGAATTCCTACAAGTATCGTTAGGTTTTATAGATGTCAGTCAAATTTGGCGTTGTAAAAAATATTCTCTATCAATCTTTGTAGAAAATTTTGCCATAAGGCCTTTACAGATGCTGAAGAGTAGAAATTTCCTACTTCGTCTTTGCAAGGAGGGGAAGTTTTTCCAAGCATTCATGCTTATCCTGCATTATAGCCATTAGCTAAAGCATATTGGTGTAACCTTCCATTGGTAGATTTAAATATAAATCATTTAATAGCAAGAATAAAAACCATTCACCCTTAAAAGACTAAGCATAAAAACCAAATAAAACTATTTCTAGGAACTGAGGCTAAATTTTCAGACCATCTCTAACTAAGCATTAAAAAGTCGCATAAGGACATAGACAAAAAAAATCACTTTTAAAATATTAATGATCTAAACCTAACAAACATTTCTAGAGATTAAAATCAAATTTCAAAATATTTTTACAAATGAGTTATTTAAGCATACATGTTGATGAGATTGCTGCACAAAGAGTAAATAAATGAATATATTGTACAAAATAGAAAGTACAAAATCAATGAGAGAAACGTAAAGTGAAAAATTTACGCAATGTGAGATAAAACCATGACCAATAACTCTTATGATCATAAAACACGGGACAAGTTACTTTCAAATAAGAAAATATATTTAGAATTTAAATGGGAATCGAATTTAATAAAAAATATCTTTTATATATTTTTTAATAATATATTAAGTATAAATATAATTTTTTTAATAATTATAAATATTTTTGTAGAAGAAAAGAAGATAGTCATGTACATAGTAAATATCTTGTTATTATTAGATGTAAAATATAATAAAAAGTAAAAATTTAAAATAGTAAAAATAAAATAAAAATATAGTAAAACAATTATTTTTTTAAATAACGTGATTTATGTCATAAATGATGAAAAAAAAATATTATTATATCCTTTAAAAAAATAATGTATTAAAAAAAAAATCTTAAGTAAAAAATCCTTAATTAGTTAGATTTAACAACCGAGTGATTTTGTCGATTTTATTAATTTTATTCAATTTTTTTTATCGATTTAAAGGTAATATAATTGTTAACAAGTAAATTTCCAATTGGACCGGTTAAATTGATTGATTTAATTTAATTTTTAAAACAAAGATTTTTTTTTTTTAAATTGATATATTAAATTTTAAAAGATGTATTTTAGTCATTTAAAGTAGATACATTATGTTTTTAGTATTTTTAAAATTTAATTTATGTTAAATTTAAACATATTTTAAATTAATAATGATAAAAAAAAACTGTTATAAATGATGAGATGATTTTAACAGTAAATTTTATAATTAAAAATAATTTTAGTTAGATATATATAATTCACATAATGATAAATTAATTTGATTTAATAGAGAATCTTTAATATATATATATATTTTAAATACAGATAAAAACTATTTCAGTCAAAATGAAATTATTGTCCGAATGGAATAACTGACATTGCAAGCTATAAATCACCAATTTGATGATTTACTTTGAAGAAATTATATGTTGTGAATTTGGTGTTCCAATTTGAACTTGTTCCAATGGTGAACAACTTTCTTATTCTAACTTTTCCAGTAACTTTATTATTATTGGTTGCAGTTCTCTTTTAAAAATTAACTCTTTTTTTGTGGGCTAATAAAATCTTTTCTACTTGAACAAGGGAAACATGGAGTAAACCTATATATTTAGAATTTTCTCAAATAAGAAAGATTTCAATACCCTGTCATAAAAGAATATTATAAAGAAACTAATATACGGATCCTAAATTGAATTCAGTAATAAACTTGTGGAGACAAGGTTATGGTCAAAATCTCATTGGTGCAGATAATTATGGCAAAATTTAAATACCATGGAACTAAAATTTGAAATGATTAATTACTGCCACCATAATAGAAAGTTCTGAAAATTGATGCATTTGCTCCCCCACATATCTCTATGTAAATACCTCACTCAAGTTTTTTTTTTTTTTTTTTTCCTGTAATGGTTTTTTCTTGTTTGTTATATTATGATTATAGTTAATCTCACAATTTTTATGTATGATAGAGATTAAATATAAATTTATATAGATCTTTACTAGTATATTGTATTATCGTTTTATGAAATATGAAAAAAAAAAAAAAACAGGTGAAATATGAAATATGTTGTCAATCTTTTATTCCAAAAACAAAAAAATCTTATAAATTTGATAAAAATAAATAATTATTTATCTAAATTATTTAAAATTCATATAATTTTTTTTTTTTATTTCAATCAAATTAATTCATATTTAAATTAAAGTTTATAAATTTAAATTTCAACTAGCTTCAACGTAAGTTGAGTTTGTAAAAGGAACTCTTCCTTTTTCTTCAATTTCAAACTGAACTTAAAGATAAAATATACAAAACTTAATTTATAATCAGAATTATATAACTCAAGTCTTTTTCAATTTTATTTTTTAATTGGAAGTTATTCATATTAATTAAGCTTATAAAAGTAAACTATTTTAATAAATTTTATGATCAAATCAAATTATGTTATAAATTTTAGAAGATAACTATAATCAAATCACAAATTGACATGCATGATAAATTTATTGATTTTTATCATATAAGAGTCATAAAAATTTATTCGAGTGTTGAGAATAAAGAAGTATGCATTTGAGTGTTCCGATTGTTTTGTAAATCCTGATTCTGAATGGTTGGCATATAAGTAAAGAAAAATAAAGAAATTGTATATGCTTGGTTTCGTAATAGAATTTTAATAAACAAATTAAAGTTCCAAAAGTAGGCCACCTTTTTATCAATTTTCCTTTCCTATATTATCCCTTCGGGCCCATACCATTACCATATGCTTAATTTTCTACAATAATACTTTTAATCGGATATTTCCTATTTCCTATTTCCTATTTCCAGTATTATATTAAATTTACCCTCTATTTTTTAAGCTCAATAATAAATACTATAAATTATATAATTTGAGGCAAAAGAAAAGGAACTTCAATATGAAAAAATAGAATTTATCAAAAATAATATTTGAAGGAAAAAATAGATTTACAGTTAATAACTTTTTTTTTTTGAAAAGGAATAAAAATAAGTGCTAAATTCATGTATAAGCTAGCCTGCACACTTTCCAAAATTTGGTCAGAATTTAAACTTGTTATGAAGCTGAAGATCACAAAAATAGGGTTATTTTTGCTTCTCCTTTAATTAAGCATATAATAATGAAATTCGGATAATTTTTTTCTTTCATTTTAGACAAATCATTGTTCAATTCTTGCATGCGTGACTTTTCATTCAAGTACAACAGAAAAATATAATTGTACATTTTGTTTTACAAATGAAAGAGAGGAAGGAAGAGAAGGGAAAATGTGAAATAATGATTGATTTGATTCAATAAGATATAAAGACAAAAATGATTGGTAAAAAGTGTTGCAAAAAATTGTTAGTTATAGGAATAATATATCTCAATGAAAAATATCTTCTCCTTCTGAACCACCTTAATTAATTAATCTCTCTGTTTCCTTTATACAATTTTAGGAAGTATTTAAACTTTTTAGCAGTAAAAGAGTGTAAAGGTTTCAGCTAATTCAGGTAATTAATTAATAAAACCTCAATATAAGAATTCATGATGAATTCATAAGAATTTAAATCCAAAAAACTGGCCGTTCAGCATAAGAATCATATCGATTTAAATTTTTATGGATGGGGACCAAAAGAAATCAAGACAATTTTAGTATCACGTGACATTCTGCATATCTGATATCATAATAATGAAATCTAAATTCAATGCGTCCCCTCCTCTCTCTCTCTCTATATATTTATATATATGCTCATGCAAAAGCATTTGTTTTGATGTGGTTTCGTTTCAATGGTGTCTAGATTTCATTCAGTATTTCAATTCAAAGAAACTATATAGTTTAATTTGAATCATGATCTGCTTATTAATTTAAACCAAATAAATTAGGCATATATACACTGTAGAACATTACATACTGTGACTGCAATATTCTCTCAACAAAGGAAATCAATGTGGTAACTGGTAATTAGTGCTTTTTCTTAAGAATATATATACGATCCCCATCAGAGCTCTTTAAGTTACAACTTAGAGCCAGTATATATACAACACAACTGGGGTCTGTGACAACACTGAGACTTCAAATTATACTTGCAATTAACACAGATACATAGTTTTTGAGAGTGCAAACAGAAGTACACTCATATACTGCATTATTCAAAGGGCTGTTATGTGTAAGACCTGTGACAGTGAGCTATTCTTAGTCATTAAGCATTTTAGGGATCCTATAACGATTTAACTTGAACTTGTCCCAGTTAATTACGTAGAGGTCACTAGTTAAATAGTTCACAGCTAATAAAATATTTGCATATATATATATATGCTCAACTTTTAATGTATTTTGTTGAATCAAGAGTTTGTGATTGTCTAAACCAGTCACCTGCCGATTATTATCTTGATATAAGTGTCTTCCCTCAAAACTAAAGTAGCCAGATAACTGCATAGGCTTTATTACATTAATAGGTTTTATTTTCTCATTCATTCTGAATACACTTGTCTATCTAACAGTAATGCATGACTCAAGTACATGTTAAGATGGAGATTTAAGCTAACATCTCTGGTAATATATATATTGAGGAATAACTGACATATAAAAGACATACGGAAAGAATTGAGAGAATCAAATCACTGACCTATTACATGTCATTTAAGTACTCGTAGCAGATTGAAAGCTATGTGGAATCTTACCGAAAGAGAAATAAAAGAAGGAAAAAAGAGGAAGCTTCAAATCCAAAGAAAACCCCGTGAGAACCAAAATGGACAAAGAAGATAAAAAAGAGAGGGAAAGAAACTGCAAACATGTACAAATATAACACAAACCAGATGATATTATATTATGGGGACATGGTGGTTCATGACTTCATGCGCTCATATATATACGTTGTCAGAAACCTTGCAGATCATGGTGGTTATGATGAAATCAATTGATTATCCATACGAGATTCTTCCAAGGAGGATCAATTTTCAATGCAACAGATGATTGTAAACAGTAGAAGAAAATATTAAAGTTTTTTTTATTAGTTTTTTTTTCTTTATCTCATACTCACTTGGAGGATTTTTTTTTTTTCTTTGGGATACAAAGCACATGATTGTCTCATCACGTAGGAAAGATCCAAATTCAAAAACCTATGCCAAAAGGCTGTACTCAGATCCTAGCAAGATGAAGAAAGTACATTGAGATATTGAGAATCTACCATGACTTCAGCAATGGAATAGTTACTTTGTCTCATTTGTGCATTTTCTCACATAATCAATATGAATTGGCCTAAGTAGACATGACTCACCTGTACTGTGAGCCATATGTATTAATTACAAATTTTCAGTACCTACATACATCAATGTTTATTCAGCAACCACACACTCAAGTTAATCAAGCTATGAACAAACATATATAGGTTATGTTAATCCCAAAATGTCATGGGGAAAAATCACTATATCACTTTTTTTTCTCTCTCAATCTCTCTCTGGTTAACTAATTGACATCTTTAAAATAAGAAAGAGAAAAGAGAAGAAATCTAGGTAGTTAAAGGAGTTCATTGTACCTTAGGAAATCCAGAAATCACAAACAACCATCAAAATGAACCCTAAATACAGAATTTCACTGCCATCACCACCACCAAGGAAATAAAGAAAAGACACTATTAGTAAAGAAATTCCAACATAAATTTAACAAAAAAAAGGGGGTATATTACAATTCCAATGTAATGGAGGCTCAGACACCGAAGCGCGAATCGGATCCTGAAATCACGAATGCATTGCACCGAGCCACGCAAAAACAATTCCTGTCTCTCAAAACCCTAACAATCATACAATTAAGATTTCGCACCATAGAGCATTGGCAGAAGAAAGGAAAAACAATTATTAAATATCTCATATCCTCGTTTTATCCAAGAAAAAAACAAGGGGAAAATAATGAGGTAGCAGTTATATATATATGCTAGAGTAAGAATCCAGATGAGAGAAAAAGTAGATAAGAATCCATTCTTTCTAGTTACACCTTTGTTCTGTTATATTAATTACAAACAATCAAAGAAAATCCAAGAGGGTACACACATAATTAAGCAGAAAATAGAGAAGATAGCAGAACTGAGAACTAGAACTGAGAACTAGGGTTCATGCGGCCAACAACTACTAGGTGAAACTGCCACATGATCTGATCTTTCCTCAACCAAGTGAGGGAAGTTAAGATCATGCTGGCAGCTTCAACTGGTAGTGCTGCATGATGGTAGATAGATATTGGAAAGAACAAGAACAAGGGTTGGAAAAGGTGATGATGATGATGAGATTGGGAATTGAGGGGAGCTTTTAACTGCTGCCTTTGCTAGCTAGGGTTTGGATGGAGAAGAGAGTAGGAAGAGCCACTATTATATATAGCAGCGACCAGGGGAAATTAAGAAAGAACTCGGTTGTGAAGATTTGAAGGGTTCCTTCTTCTTTCTTTCTTTTTTTTTTTAAATAAATTTCTTGCCTCATCCTTTGTTTTAACTTTTAATATTTGTTATCTATAAGTAACGGAATATTAGGGGGTGTAAAGCCATTGGAGAAATTATTAAAATGAAGAGAAATTAAAAGAGGTAAAAAGTGGTACCTAGTGATGCAAATTGAATATTGTCACGCCAACACTACCACCATGCAGTTTGCAGACAAGATAGCCAGTGTTTTCTATATATATTACAAGTGCATTAATAACTTTTGGGCTGCGTACTAAGGAAGTGGGGAACCCTTTCACACACACACTCTCTCTTTCTCTCTCCATCTCTTAATGTCACTTAGAAGAAGGAAAGCAGTGAAGATGAGCCAAAGGAAAAGGGTGCGTATATGAGGGGACCATTTGCATGGCTACATAGGCATTTGCATTAGTTCACACATCATGCATCAGGAAGAAGAAAAAAAGCATCTCAACCAAACAAAAATTAAGTATCTCTTTTTTTTTTTTCTTTTGCAAATTTGCCATTTGTCGAATACTTGCTTCTGCTGCATCTGGTAGGTGCCAGCTGCATATATACCACATACTGGAAACGTTTGATACTGGTGATTAGGAAAATGACTCATTATAGTTTATAAAATTAATGCTATCTGGAACCCTTTTTCTTCTTATAGATAGAGCTAGTGACATGATAGATTTAAAGTATTTATGTCATTATCTATTTTATAGCTTATGTGTTTAAATGCACCATTTTTTTTTATTTTTATAGTTGCTGGTAAGAGTTGAAAAAGGAAGAAGAAGATGTAATTACAGTCTGTACTAGTCGTTTTCCCTTTGGTATTTGTAGATTAAGAGCATCTCAAAGATGCCACTTTAATAATCACAAATTAATTGCTAAATAAGTTGAATGGCCTATCCATTTATTTAACATCATCCAGATACTTCAAAATTCCTACCACTTTTAATGAATTCACATTCATTAATGTCATTTTTATTGAAAAGATTGAACTATACTAGTAATTATGTATTAGTATCTTGATTGTATGCATACAAAATTTGGTATAAATTAAATGATGATAATAATATCTCCTTTCCATATTTTTTAGATGCTTAAAATTAATACACATGAATTAAAAATATTTAATAAAAGTAAAATATTTTATATTTCTACTAAAATATTCTTATTTATTGTGTTGATTCTTTGTGCCTACACCACTAATAGCAGATATTAAATGAAGATTTATTTGAGAGAGAGAAATTATTAAGTAGATTTTCAAATTCTACAACATAAAAGTATTTTGTAAACATTAATTTTTCTCATAATATATATGAAGTTTTTTATTTTATCTTTTTTTTTTTTTTTATGCTATAACACATATTATTTACTATTTTTCATTTCTATTTTTATGATAAATGAATGTATAAATTAATTTAAAATTTGGTGAAAAGATTAAAATATAATTGAAGAAAATAATTAATTTTATTTTCAACTGTGGAAATATAAATAAATTGAAACATATTTTCTTAAAAAAAATCAAAACTTAAAAATACATAAGGTAAATATCTATATATTAAGAAATAAATAAGTTAATTTATATTATTATATATAAGTTAAGATTAATTATATTATATAATATAAACTTCTAATAATGTAATGATAAAATTAATAAAATAATTATATAATATAAAATTATTGCACGGATATAATTATACATTGTTAGATGCAAAGGTAAAACTAATTTTTCACATTTTTTTATACATTTTTATCTCACTAGATTTTTCAATTTTAAATTAATTGGAGTTTCAAATAATGAAAATTAATTGTAGTAAGTAATTTGTAATTTATTTATTGGCAAAAAAAATCATAAAATAATATATGTACGTGTTATATATTCAATACTTTTTTTGCATAATTAAAACATATAAACTAATTAAAGGGTTTTTAAAATTGTATAGCATATACAGATAATTTAATTATTCTGTACACTTTCAATGTAATATATTGTAAAAATATATAAACTTTGAAATGCCTAAAAGATAAAGATAGGAAGTTATTGTATGGATGTTAAAAGAAAAGTGAGTTTATTTAAATTTTTGTTATGAATTGCTTGATTGATATTGGTGAAGGAAGAGAAAGCGCGTGGAAGTGTATGTGGCAAGAATATATAAGTTGTGATGAAGTGTTAAAAGATTCTTAGATATATATTTGGACTAGGTATTTTATATGCGTACTTTATATGTGGAGCTGGCGGCTATCAATTTTCTGAAATCAGAATGCTGCAAAGTGAGAAGCCAAAGTGTTAATAAGAGAATATAGCAAAAATAAAGACCTAGAGAGAATCACATTACACTCATCGTTATTTGATACTTATAACTTTTTCTAAACCTTTAAGTGCAATTATACTCTCTTCATCATTTTAAAAAATTCAAAAGGAACTAGCTTTTTCAAAAGAATTTCATGTGATTGTTATATGTCAACCTCCATCCTTTTCATTTTTCTTTTATCATTATATCATTTTTTTAATAACTACGCCATATAATTGGAAGACTTGTCATTAAGAGCTCAAATTTGCAACAAAAATATGGTGTTTTTGTCTTACTGATACATAACAGCATGAATAGCCTATTACAGAATTGTTTAATCCATTTTTGTTTAAAATAAGTTATACATGGATCCCCATTTTAAAAACATTATTTCATGACTAGTAGAATGGTTTTATTCTCTACCTATAAAGATTAATTATAACAATGATGGATGTAGTTAATGTGGGATGATAGGGTTTTAGACAAGAATTCTGGGGCTATAAAAATGCTTGGATTTTATTCTGATTATTGTCTTTTGGATGTTCTTTATCTATTGGTCAGAAAATTAAAGGTAATGTTGGTATCTTACAAATAAAACATGATGCATTCTCTGCTACTTGTCTATGTTTCAATGCACAATTCATCACTAATACTGCTTAGCATGATGCCGCATCTATTGAATTTACTAATAAATATTCACTTCACCCAACACAGAGTTGGGTTTAAAGTTTTTTCTGATAATCTTTAAAACTGCATTCAATTCTTCACAGAAGGGAATTCTATGCCTTATATAGCATCACAACAGTACCATTATACTCCAACATATCACATAAAGTATTTACTTATTATTAATTTAAGTTTAAGCTTTATTATTCTATTCTTAGTTTAAATTTTAAATCATGAAGAGAAAAATACCACATAATAATTATTATTATTTTATTCTTATTCCATAGAAGAGATATATAATCTAAAGAAAATACAAAAATGATAGAACGTAGGCTTGGAAGAATAATATTATAGTTATTTTAAATCTGATGATTTTACCAATATTTTCTTATTCTGAAAAGCATACATATATTTTATACGTTGAAATCAATATTCCTTCTATGAAAATAATGTTATTTGGGTTGGATAAAATTATTATGAACAATAAAAATATTCATTAAATACCAGGACATTATACATATAAAAAAGTAAAATGCTTTATATCTGTTTTAAATTAACTTCTTAGTGTTTCAACATTTTATTTTTCTAAAAGGGGAAATATATCTGGAAATGTTTGCGTTATTTTAGGTGTTATAGTTAGGAAATATATAGTGAAGTAAGACCTGCACATATCCCAAGTTAGAGTATTGGATGCATGGGAATGCTTTTTTATTTTAAATATGGAACATGTCTGATCTATGCTTTTCTTTTCTTTTCTTCTCTTTTATATACATCATCTATACTTTTCTAACAATGCTTGTACTAATTACCATAACTAAAGTTCAGTCTCTTTAGTTAATAATAATAATAAGATAAATTAGTTTATTCAGACTGCAACTTCATTATTCTCTGTTGTATGTAATCCACCATCATGGACAAATTCACGTTTATGAATGTGGCAACTGTCCTACAAACTTATCTTGCATCAAATCATAATTTAAATATAATTTTAAATTTTAGACTTATAATATTTTATGTTATTTTTTAAAAAAAATATTGTATGGCTATGATAAATAAGAGATGAGTAGAGATTGTCTGTTGATGATGGCAAAAACGTTGGCCAGTTAATTCAAGGTCAAATATAATAACTCGTTTCAAGAAAAGAATAGCTGAGTAGAGATTGTCAGAATGTGAGAAATGTATGCAGCAATTTAAAATGTTTAGAGGGGGGAAAAGTTAAGTTGACTGTCATGTGATTTGAATAAAAAATAAAAATATAAAATACAGAGTTATATTTTTATAAAATGGGGGAATATATATATAATGTTGGCATAGATGACAGCATATATTTAATTGTGCGAGTAAAGTATTGGGTTACGAAAGTTAGATGTTTGTGCCAAAATTGTAATTGTTGCCTATAATGGAAAAATTACTATTAAGTCTCAACATCATGGTCCACAATGTATATATGCCCCAAGCTTGCAACAAAACAGGCTGGCTCGAAGCCAGAGGGCAGAGGTGGTCCGCATTTGATTTGAAGAAAGCATGTTCCATTTGGTTATTTGGGGTCTCAATCTCTTCAGTTATACCAATGTAGCAAAAACTGCCAACCAAGTCAGGAGGTAGAAAAATAGAGACAAGAAAAAGAAAATGAATAGGCTCCATCACCACCCCATGTAAAGCAAGCTTAGCAGCATCTAAAGCCAAAAAGATATTTCCATTCTTCGCTTTCATTGAATTTTCTGTCACATGTCCAGTCTACTCAAGACTGGTTTCTAAAAATATTGTCATAGGTCATTTTTCTCTGCAGTTGTCACATAAACACACTGATGCTTGTTGACAGAAGGTCAAAATTAATGTGTAAACTAAACTGGTATTCCACAAGTAAATTTTTCAAAATGGGGTTTGTTGGATGTTCAGAGGAGTTCACGGCTTCTTGCTGAGTTTTGAGGGGCTTCATAGAAATACACTTTTGGTTGTGTTGTGTCCACAATCCTCTGGCAAAGATGGAGGAGTGTTTTGGGATTTCGTTCCCTAAGAACCCTACACACATATAGGTGGATGATTTTTTTAATGAGGAGGATTCTGATCTTTATTAAGGATATGGCAGATGTGGGAGGGATATATAACTATGAGTACAAGAATCTTGTGTGTAGAGTGGTCCAAAGTTGCTGCTACTGCTTACTGCTTACTGCATGCACTCTTTGTATAAGGATGCAAAGACCACTCATTTTTTCCGTCCCAGACTCAACTTTAGGTGCTCACAGAAAAGGGAACATAAAGAGCAGCTGAGGGGTGAAGCATCTGCAACCCCATTAAACAATTTTAACTAATTGGAGTACAAGCTGTTCAGAGGTGGGTGTCATTCTGCCATCCTGCAGATCGGTGTCCAATGCAATGCACCTCTCACTCTCCCTATCTCTAAATAATAGTTATTAGTTAGAGGAAAAGGACGCCGACTTTTTCTTTTGGTAAATAATTTAAGGGTTATTATTATGACACCAAATGCTGCATGTGAAACCAGGTAAAAATACAAGATAAGTTGAAATATTAGTTTAGACAGGTAATAATTATTCGTCGTCGTTACCTGCTAACAACCACTTAGTCTGTCACGAGGGAATATAGCCCAAGGAAACAATTAGTACCAAGGCCAATCAAATTCATCTGAAATACTCCAAGCATTTGAAATCAAAAAATTGAATTAGCATACAGTAACCTTTTTTTCCTGACAATGTACCTGTCGAGTCACAAGAGTGTTAGGATCACAAAATTTGTTACAATTCTATCTCCCTCTATTATTAAATAAAATTTATTGGAAACTATAACATAAACAAAAATCATTTTTAAAAAAATAGACCCATATAATTTATAAATTTAACTAATTTTCAATTTTGTATGCATCTGTTATCAACTTCCCAGATAAAATGGTTTGCAACTCTATCTTCATTGTATTTCCCTCCATTTTTACAGCTATACGGATCTTGATCTAAGAATAATAGGATTTAAAGTTCTTGGAAACAGCCATGAAGTAATTATGCAACCCTTGAAATCTCGTACCATGAAATTAATTTAAGAAAAAAAAAACCACGCCTAGCTTGATAGTACCAAAATTGGTCAAAAAATATAAGCTCCTATAAAACAGTGTTGAATTCAAAGGCATCAATAAATTAATCAGAGAATTCAATTCAATGGCATCAATAAATTAATCAGATACAATTGAGGAATGGTTGGAACTCATGTTCGTCTCGACGTTTAGCATCCGAAAGAGATCTAGCTGCAATATAAAGATCTCAATCAGATTACATTAGAGCCGCATGGATCTAACCCGTTGAAAATGTACAAACGATACAACTCACTGAAGACTTGGACCTAATACAAACAACAAAATTATTCTTGGATAAGTCCTAGCACACTTTATGAAGAAAAAGAATCATAATATATATTTCGCTAGGACAGGGCCACCCGAATAACCCATCTAAATCTTCCTATAATCTTAAACTTGTAATCGATCTGTGTGTGTGTGTGCAAGCAGCATTTTATGGATTTCTTCAGCTGTAGGTCGCTTGTTAGGATTTTCTTCTACGCACTTGTGAAACAAATCAACAAGGAATTTCAACATGTCTATCTCCGCATCTGATTTTTCTAGCTCTTCACCAGATGGAATCATTGAGGGTTCATTCATTGAACTTAATGCCTCAAGCTCATCCGTTAATTGTGGTCGTGTACCCATCTGTATTGATCATTGTAGTAAAGTTTATTAAAATAGGCAGGTTGAACTTGCACATAAACCAAATAGTACAAGCACTGTCCCTGGAGTACAAAAAGTGGAACAAAAGATTATCACACCTGCAGACTATCAAGGAAGTTTGAATCAGAAAGCCCAGAATATGGAATTTGCAGAGTAAGCATCTCCAAAAGTAAACATCCAAACGACCAAATGTCAGCTTCCTGTCACGAAATAAAAATTATAACCCAAGATGGTTGCTGAGCAAATTAATTTTTTTTTTTTTCACTATACATATATTCTTAACTCATGAAGCAACATATGCACTTGCAATTCTAACCACAACGAAAGGGAATGAAATAGAATAGCAAATTGTCCTTGATAGGCAAGAGGGGTACTCGTACAATTTTCATAAACAAACTGAAAATTTTCCAAGGCAGCAGGACAATAAAATTCCTGAAATAATTGTATTACCATCGATTTGTTTTATTATTTTGGCATTGTCCCAGTGTGATCGTATCTCTTCCAAATTATGAATTGCAGGAAGTGTCCATCCAAATTAGTGACTTACCTAAGGAACACATTCTTTATTACGCAATTGGAACACAAGAATAAAAGGGGAACACAAAAGAAGATATCACATAATAAATTTTCTGTAAAGTTCGTATGAGAAGCAAGTCTAGCCCCACGCATGTTCCTAGGGCAAACAGAAATGATTGCGTCATACAACAACAAACTTAAGAAGGAATTCTCTTAATCTTCTTCCCGGCATAATAACCTAAAACACAACTTTCACATTATATAAAACTAAATAGTTTTTTTTTTTTTCTCTTGAAATTAGTTTATTCAATAGAAGAGTTCCTAATACTGTGTTCATTTTATGAATATACTTTAGTTCTAAAATATAGCAATTATTTTCTTAAAAATTATCGCCTCATGCATTGCACCAGCTTGCTACTAGTTTAGGAAGATAAAATAAAACAGAAGACACCTTTTCATATTATAAAATATCAATATCAGTTTGTTTTATTGGTTATGTGTATATCAAGAACCTGTCAAACATTCATGATTTTCTTGGTATCTTTCAAGGAAATTAAATATCAATAATGCAGTCAACAATGTAATGCTGGTAACATCAAAACAAAAATCGTTATAAAACAACTGATCTGATAGCCTCGTTGATAATTTCTCTTTTCACATTAATTAAAATATCTAAAGCGAGCAACCAAAATAATCCAACTTATGCAATGTACTTAATATGAATTTACCTAAATAACAGTAACCAACTAGTGAAATTTGAAATCAAGGGAGTGTTTGTTAGGGAGATTTTTTTTTGTTCACTAAAACTTTAACATGAGTGGGGACGGGAACTCAAGATTCTCATGAGGCTGTGAAGGCGCTAAGTTATTTTATAATTATGTCTCATTCCCGAAAATATTTCAGACATATCAAACATATTTATGACATTCCCAATAAAAATGGTTCCCAAGAATAAAAAGGATTCTGTACAACAAATGCCCCCATAAAGGAAATCTAAGACTGGGTCTCTTATTTCATTCCTTCTAGGTTTGCCAAAGCTTATATTTAACACTCCCTGTTAGCATGTGAGAAAAGTGCAAAAATGTGTTATGTGCATAAATACATAGGTGGGAGATAAATGGAGAAATACAATAATAGGGACAGTGAATAAAAAGAGGGTTGGAGGAAGCTAAGAAATGGCCGAAATAAAAGAGAAGTCATTATTCCCAAATATATTTGACTTTGACACACAGAGAACTACCTCCCATTATTTTTATTAATAGGACATTTACATAAACACAATATCCTTTTCCAAAATCACAGAGAACTTCAAAAGCAAAGGACCTGGACCTGTAGTTAAACTTTTGAAAATTGCCAGTAACACAATTTCTAATATGTTCATATATTTCACACTCAATAAATGGCTGATCAGTAGGAGGATCTTACCAATCCATAAGAATTCTTTTTGTACATAGTCCGCATAACCTCTGGAGCCATCCACCGAGGTGTTCCAACACATACACAGGGAGGAGGTGTTCCCAGATGAGCAATACAACATGCATGTAAAGTTGATCTCAGCGGCACTGCACTATCAAAATCACAGAGCTTCACAGTGGGAGCTCCATTGTCTCTTTTCCTATCCAAATCAAACAGAATGTTTTTACTTTTTATGTCCCGATGAATTATGTGCCTTGAGTGCAGCTCTGACAAAGCACACGAGACATCTTTAGCAATATGCAAAGCCAACTCCACAGGAACATGCTTTTTTCCAGAGTCTGACAGCTTCTCCAGATAGTTCTGCGTAAAAGTAAGTGTGAATTTAATTAAAAGAACAACAAAAAATGTGTTAATAATAACAAAGAAATTATATAGAAAACCTTACCTTTAAGGAGCCCCCTTCTACGTACTCCATAAAAATGGCAGATCTTAACACACGGTGTTCAGGATTACCATCAGCTGAGACAGACCATTGACATGACATTTGGTGTCCATACATTTCCACTATGCAGGGGTGTTTTAAAGCACCAAGAATTCTAATTTCTCCCAGACAATTATACTCGAAGTTTTTAATTTCGTCAGCAGAACTCCCCTTATCTGTCAAAGTACGAACCTATAATACCACACAAGATGTGTATGAAGTGAACCAGATTATATCCAAACAATCACAACAACAATTTAAACTGACAAAGTAAAGTAGAACAAGTCATGGCCATTATGTTTAATTACAAACCTTTGCTGCAGCCTCAACTGATCCAATTTTGCATTTAACTAAAGTAGTTGAAGTCTTTGTCTCAAGTTTATCACATGAAGCAAGTGATGGTAAAGAATAATCAGAACCTGCAACTCTAGATGATAGAGGGATTGTGGTTCGATTAAGAGGTATGTACCTGGAATTCAAATCATCAGACCCTCCATAACCCATTATAATTTCACAGAAGTCAAATTTAAATAAAGTTTTCAAATGATGAACAAATTCTTAAATGTAAGAAATTTTAATTAACCCAAAGAATTCTGCAACTGCCTACTAATTACTACAATGCACATTTAGGTCAACATTTTATTCATCATTGCAAATGTAATGCTGACCAAACACCTTATCCGCAGTGCAAAAACTATGACATTCAAAGTGACTATTAATTTAGTTTCATAAAGATATTTTTAAAAAATTGCACTATGCTGACATTCAAAAGTATGTTTGTAGACTCTATCCAAACATGCACTAAGACTTAGTTTGGAGAATCAATGATATTCAGCCATTTTCTTTAATTTCCACAAGGTTAGGTTCCATAAAGATTACACAAATATTTGGACTGAAATTTGAGCCAGGTATGCCAGTGGTTTTAGTTTGGTAATTTTACATCATAAGCTAAATTCTTCCCACTCTACAAAATTATTCTAGATCTAATCTAAAAAATCAATTGATTGGTGATTATTTAACATGTACTAAATTTATAACAGAAATAAACTAATACCAAAAGCTATATTTCAACACAAAATCAAGAACTAAACTTAATTGGCTTACAAAATTAATCCTAAATATAGCCAAGCAACCTCAAGTGAAAGCTATATAAATAAAAAAAAATTATATAATACCAAGCAAAACTGTTTTGAAAAAAAGACTGTTACTTCTGACTCAGGAGGTACATACCTGCAAAAGTATTCAGGATCTTTCTCTTCTCTTATATCAAGAGGTCGACAAGCATCAATCAGCATTCGAACCCACTTAGCACCCCTCTTAATAAGAATGATATTCCAGGCATGTGGTGAAAAATCTAGGTAACCTCTGACAAGCTCACAAGGAATTGATGGCTCCATGTGATCACATAAATACTGTAAAACAAATCAGCTAGCACTATCACAATAGGGCACAAAAACTAAAAGGCCCCAGCACAAAATTAATGCACATGTCAATAGTATGATTATAGTAACAATGATTACCTTAAAAAGCAGAGCTCTATGTCTACATACACCGTACTGCACAGAGCCAATTGGAACTATGATTGAATTTCGCCTTTTCTTAATAGAGTCAAGAACATTTTCCGACATCTTAGAAAGAGTGATATCTTCTATGGAGTTTACAGCTGGTTCAGTGGAAGCCCTTATACTGGTGCTGCTTCCAGCTGAGCATGTACAGAAAAAAGGTTTATTATAGTTTGAACCAGACACAGATTTCCGTGTCCGTTCTACAATATTACATCTATCACTGCCACCAAAATGATCTGATACAAAGAGTGCAAGCAGTGATGCTATCTGCAAGTTATCAACCACATCCTGGTTCCCTTGTCTGTTTAAACCATTTAACTGCTTTAAATTATAGACCAATGCCTGAGCAGCTAGTGTAACAGCATCCAACTCTTCATCCCTTTTTCTGAAAGATACCAAACAATCAATCCAAACATATTAGGAATAAAACTATTTTGTATCATATACAACCATTACTACTACACTGGTACTACAAGTTTACTACTACTACTACTACTAATAATACTAATAATAATAATAGTAAAAAATACCTGTCTAACAGGATGATTTCGCGAGAACCAAGACACTGATTTTGCTCATAACTCTCTAGAGGCATAAATGGCCGATCCCGTCCAGCATCATAAAAGCCATCTGATAGATGGTCTTCAATGCCACAAAATGAGATCTTGCTGTACTTGCAAGACAATGATGAACTAGAACTAATAGATTTTCTAGATTTGCACGGTTTAGGATTATCAAGATCTGGGTCTAAATGTCTCTTTGATTTAGATACACACTCCAAAAGTTCTAAACAAGATATTTCATCCTGTTCACTCTGCCTGTTCTCTAGGGAGCACAAGCATGCATCCTTTTCATCTTTGCTTTCGGTAGTACAGCAATCTTCCCCAGAGAAGTGCTTCTCAATAATTACTTCATCATTGTTAACATTCTCAACTAGATTGCCATTTCCTGCTTGTTCAGAAAATATTCTTTTATCATCATCCAAGTTCCCATTCTCTGATACAATTTCTTCACAAGTTTCAGAATCAAGACTATCACGATTTTCTGGTTCAGAAATTCTGTGAATCTTCTTGCTCAACAAATCATGATCTACAGATTTCCACATCCTACTGTTGTTCAAGCGTTCTTGACGAGCTTTTTGCTGTAAATAATACCGTCTTTTCCACCGCTTACCAGACTTCCGCGATGCAAAACATCTGCTACTAGATGAGGAGCTTGTTAGCATGCTTGATGAGGTATTGCGAGGACCTGCAAAAGAACTCATAGATGAGTGCATGGCTCTTAATACATAAACTCAATCATTCACAATGCAAAAGGGAAAAGAAAACATTAATACTCAGTTTGGGAGGGAGAAATCGAAGGGGTCGTAGATAGGTGAGAAATGAAAAGGGAAAGAGTGAAAATAGAAGTGTTTGGTTAAAGAGAAATACAGTAGAAATTAAAAAAAAAAAACAATAACTTATTTTATAAATAAGAAATATACATAAATATACATTCAATTATATATAAAAAATTGATTATGTTAACACACATGATCATTATAACCAATTGTATATATACAGTAACTTTTGTCGTAAAAAAAAAATAGCCAATTATATATATAAAATCGATTATGTTTTATGCGTATTGCAATTGAAAATTATGCATAATGCAATTTCCACACATTTCTTCGCACTTAGCACAGAAATGTTTTTTTAGAAATTTCTTCAGCAATTTTGTCTTCCAAACTATGGAAGTGTTTTTTTTAGAACTGTAACTTCTCTTCCATTCTCTTCTCTTCTTCAATGTTTCATTCCAACCAAATAGACCATAAATAAGAGCAGATAAACCAAAGATGGAAATGCATTATAAGCCTCACCCTCAGAATGGTTTTCGTCATTTTCTTGAAAGTTGCTTTCATAGAGGTCCATTTCAACAGAAGAACTGTTACAATCATCCTTGCATCTAGCTTCATTATTTCCCTCCATATTACAACATATCCATGAAGGAATTTGAAAATTCCTGAGCAGCTTGTTGTACTTGAACAATAAATACACATACACATACAAATATGTCAAGAGCTATTTCGGCATGTGAAAATCATGGGATATTTTTTTTTTCAAAAATCCAAAACATTAAATTATATAGTTAGAATAGAACTTAATGACACACAGAAGTACTGTAGAACCTAGATAAAAACTGTGAACTCCCATTTACACCCAGATTCATTGTCGTTTGTTTCATATGCAAGCTACAGCTACAAAATCAATACCTTGGATGCACAGAGGCACCTTCAATGCGGTCCCTCCATGTAAAACGCTGTCAGATGCCACCAAATTAAATGCGTATTAAACACTTTTAAGCAAAGGAAACAGGAAAAAGATTGCATATCAGACACTGGGACACACAATCAGCCATAAAGGGGACGTACTGATGGTAATATTTTTGAGATAGGCCATTATTTTATACGACAAAGCTGTTCTAACAAACCAAAAGTCCAAAATAAAAGTTTATACTTACAGACTACCAGCAACTTAACAAAGCATTAACATAGTAGATTATATTTTTATATGTGAGTGTGTTTAAGATAAACAAATTTATCTTCAGCACGTTAAAAGAACCAGCAGAATCCCCATCCAAGAATAACACATACAAAGCAGAGTAGCAACAAATCATAACTAGGTACCTGAAGATTCAACTTCTGCAGTCTATGCATGGAGTCAAGTTCAAGGGACCCTAACGAAGTCAACCTATTATTCGACAGGTCCAAACTCTCTAGTCTTGACAGAGAAGACATAGCTGACGGCAGTTCCATCAACTTATTGTTCGCAACTTTCATGGATATCAAGCCACTCAAGTAACTAATCTCCGCTGGCAACGTCTTCATTTTATTAAATGAAAGATCAAGATACTCCAGTTTCTTCAGGCATCCAATTTCCGGAGGAAGGTATCTATAGTAGTTTCAAAACAGACACATAATATTTTAAAGTCCCACTAATCACATTATTTGTAATCTAAAAAAACAATTGAGTGAAAAAAAAATACAAGCGCAATTCAGACAAATTAAATGATAGAGGAACGAACACTAACCGTATGGAGAAATGGCAAATGGAAAGCTTGGTCAAGCACTGGAGACCCGAAATCTCTGTCAAAATCAGAAAAGCAGAAGGTCTAGGAGGTCCTTTGGAAAGTTCGAGCTCCTTCAAACCGTGGAGCATGTGCAACGGCAAGCCTCCGATCCCCGGGGAGGAAATCTTCATCTGTAAGCACTCCAACGCCGTCAAGTTCCCCACCTCAGGCGCGAACAGGTTAATATCATTTCCGAAGAACTTCAGCGTTCGCAACCGCGATAGGCGCGAAACCGACTTCGGAATAAGACTGTAGATGTTCTTGTACACGTAGAGGCTCTCCGCAGAGTCCTCGGCGTTTTCCAACGTCGGAAACTCGAAGCTTTTCCCGGAGACGTCGACAGCTGCGCCGTCGTCGGTTCCGGAGTCGAGAGAATCGGAGGCGGTGTCAGAATCTTCTGGTTTCTCCGGCGAGTCGCGCCGCTCGGACGCGGGCTCGTCGGAGTGAAGAAGCTGCATTGGCTAAATCCGAGGTTGGCGAATTGGAAATGGAGAGAAAGAGGGAAAGAGAAACCCTAGAATCTAGAAGCAGTGTTTGTAATGGATTTGAATATTTGGGGAGTAGTCGCCATTCGGTATGTTGATTGCCAAACGCGGCGTTAAGCGAGTGTACGATAATAGCCCTTCTTTCCGGCACTAATTACTAGGTTTCGGGGGATCACGGTCAGAAAAGACTGCTGGTGAATACTTATTATTAATATTAATAATAATAATAATAATAATAATAATAAAAGAGAGTCTAAGCTAATGAACTTATTAAAGGCTGTTGAGGAAATTATTGAAACAGAATTGGTAAAAATTCCATAAGAATAATTCATTTTTATAATATATATATATATATAATTAATTTACTTTAAAAATAAAAATAAAAATTTATTTTTAATTTTTAATCTAATTTAAAATAGATTAATATTATAAATTATTAAATAAAATAAATTTATAATTTTTATTATTAAAATATGTAGATTTGTTTATTTATTTATAGAAAAAAATAATTATTTATTTTGAAATTTTGAAATTCATTTTTAATATTTTTTACTCTAGTTTTTTTTATTCATATATTTCGTTAAAATGAATTATTATTTTAAATTTTTATATAAAAAATATGTAGTATAATATTTAATTTTTACAAGATTATAATTAATTTTGATTAGGAATATTTATTAAAAATCTATACAAACTAAATATAAAAAATATACTCAATTTTGTTTAATTCAATTTAAAGAAAATTGAACCAATTAATTTTTAATTTTCTCTTTTATTTTATTCTTTATTAAATGTGAGAGTTCAATTTTGAGTAAATCTTAAGCCTACCTACTTAAAAGGGGAGAAATTATAAATAGTCTATGTAACCCTAATCATTTCATTTTTCACTCTTATTTTTAGAAAATTCTAATTTCCTTCTCTCAATTTTCTCTCAATATTTTTCAAAAATTTTCCTTCAATTCTTATCTTTTTGAAAATCCGAGAATATCGGAGGAAAGAGCGTGAAGAGTAGATTAATTCTATTTGAATAGAATTGCGTTTTGAGATCTTTTAAAGGTAAGGGAAGTTCATGATTTATTGGATTATTATGTGTGTTTTTGTGTTATTATGTGAGATTTATGAAAACTATATTTATTATTATATTTGAAAGTGTGATTTGGGTTTCGCTCTGAGATTGCGATCCTATTTTGACTTGATTTTATTTTGAATTTCGAAAAGTGTTCTTCACAAAGCTTGTAAGTCTAGATGTTATCTAACTCTTGACTTTTATTACACCTGAAAAGGATATGTATAACTCAAGATATGATTTTTTTTGTAATTAAAGGTCAAACTGTCAGGAAAAGTATTCGCTTTAAAATTACAAACCCTTCTGGGATGTTTTGGTTACGAATTTGGGAAAGTTTCCTTCATAAAAATTTTAGCCCTAGATGTTAGCTAATCAATGGTTTTTATTTCACATAAAAATAATGTGTAAAACATAAGATATAGATTTTTGAGTGATTAAAGGTCATGCTGTGAGGATGAGTGAGACGTTTTTGAAACTTTTTTTTTTTTTCTTGAGCGAAAGTTTATTATTTTTGGATAAATATGCATATTCTAATTTGTATTAAAAGAGTATATATATGTGAAATATGATAAAATGTTATAAGATATTTGTTGTATAATTAAACTATTGAGTTATGTGATGTGTGAATTGATGATGTATTGTGATTGGAATTGAATTAGTGATAATGATGTAATTTTGTTTGTGAATTGTGACTAAGGTCACAAGGATTTGTAATGGCAGTGGTGCTAATGAGATTGAGATGATAGTGGAGCCAATAAGTTTGCGATGACAGTGGTGCCAATGAGATGAGATGGTTGTGTGCTTGAGATGAAAGTATGTCTATGAGATTGTGATGAACTGTGAATTGAATTGTGTTGTTGTGTGTTAGTCAGATAGTTATCATGGGGTATTATTTAGTGTAGCTTTAATGTACATGTGAAAATCTAGATGTCTCTAAAGGAGGTATTCAGACTTCAATGAGATTCTAATCACATAGACAAAGGTACTATGTGGTAGAGGTCGATGGAGGTTTCGACTGCACTTATCACTAGGTGGGTGGGAGGAGTCATTAGTTCTTTGATAGGTGTGTGTGGGAATCAACCCTGACATGCGGTTACCAGAATGGTGATAAGCGTGTAATCCTAAGGTGAAAAAGATTATAAAGGGATTACCAATCCTGAGGTGAAAAAGACTCTGAAGAAATTGCAATCCTGAGATGAAAAAGACTCTGAAGGGGTTGTGTTTATGGCCCTGTAACCGTATGTTAGGTGTTAGCCTCTGAGATTAAGGACTCCATATGATTTTTCAGAAGAGTCTGTCTAGCATATTAGGTATTGTGAATGAATGTGTGTGATTGAGAATGACTATGATGGTTTGAACATTTTAATATATTTAGATAAATGATTGTGAGGATGAAATTATGAATTATATATGTTGATTGGTTTTATTTACATTAGCTTACCCTTCTTTTTGTTTGTATTTGTGGTTTTGTTGATAGTGCGATGATCGTGTCTAGACACGGGAACAGATAATAATGTAGGTGAAAGTTAAACAATAATTTCAGGTTTTGTTTAAGGAGAAATTAATTTTGTGTTAAAAAATAATTTTGTAACTTTCAATTTATTATGAGTTTTTATAAAAAAAATTTATTTTTAAATGTTAAACTTAAATAGAGTGAATATTTGATGTGTTTAAACGTTTTATATTTTATGATATCTTAAAATTATTAATAATTAATGGATAAATTTTATTTTGTTATAAATGCAAAATATGTATATTTTTTGTTGGTTATATTAAATATGAATTATTTTTATTTTTCAAAATACATTTATAATAAGTATATTATTTAAAATTTAAAAATATATTAAATAACAAATTAATAAAAACCTATCAATTACTTAATATCTTATAAATATAATATTAATTTAATATAAAAAATAAAAATATAATATTAAATAAATAATAATAATAATATTATATAAAAAAAGCGTAAATTATTAATAGTCACTTTATTTTTAAAATGATTAAATATTATTAAAAATTAAAATTATATATTATTTAATATTAAAATTTATTATAACTTTCATTATTATTAATCATCCATTAAATTAATTTAAAGACTTAAAGGAATATTACTATAAATAAAATTTTTAACATTACAAAATATGAAAAATTTATGTTTTACTAAATTTCGAATTTCATTAACTAACTTACATTTTTTTACTTCCAATATGATTTTTAACGATCGAACTCATTTATGATAATTTTCTTCTCTCAACGGTATTTAATTAGATTTTTGGGATGATTATTAGAAACGAAATCATAAAAAAAATATTCTCCCTTATTAGCCTCCCTTCACTCTCGTTATTCTGTTTATGATTTATTTTATTTTTAGATAACAAATATTTTGAAAGGAGATCTAAAAAAAATAATTCTATTTGAATTTAAATTGTTTTTTTTTAAAATTATTTAATTTTTAATTTTTTTTATAATCTAATTTAAATTTAATAATTTTTATATATTTTTATTATTATAAAATATAAAACATATTTTAATATTAAATAATATTTGATAATAAAAAATATAAGTTAATGATATAATTGAGTTAGTCAAAGTTTTTTTCTTTAATATCGATGAAAATTATTTTTAATTCACGTGGACTATAATTTTTTTGAATTATAAAATTAAAAGTTAAATTTTTTAATTAAAAAATTTCTCATCAACTTTTTGAATGATGTTATTTGAATTTTCTTTTCCAATTCACATTAATTAAAAAAAATTAAGATTGTCTGAAAGATTTGTCGATCCATCTAAAAAAATTAATTAATTTAAAAAAATATTATTTATTATATTGATGGAAAACATAAAAAAATTCAATAAAAAATAAGTTTGATATATACTAAAAAAATAATTTCATTAAAATTAATTTAAAAAATCTTGATTAATTTCAATAGAAAAATAATTTTGATTTATATTAATAAATAAATAATCTTAAAATATATAAAAAAATAATATTAGTGTTGATTAATTTTTTTTAATTTACATAAATTAAAAACAGTTTCATAAATATTGATAATTCACTAATATTGATAAAAAAATTAACCATATTAATATTGATAGAGAAAATTTTAATATTAATTAAAAAATAATTCTAGTCTATATTTTGATGAATATTGATTGAAAGAAAATATTAATTAAAAATAATTTTAGTTGATGTGGTAAAAAAAAATTATATATCATATTAAATTACACTAATTATATTTATCAGAAAAATCTTCACTAACCTTATATAAAATAATTCCGATGTATTTCGATTCTGCTATAATACTTTTTATCTCAATTTTCCTTTATTTTATAATAATAATTAGTATATTATGAATACTAATATATTTTATTTTAATTGCACATGAATTATCCTAGAATTACAATTATTTAAAATATAGATATTAAAATTTTAAAAATAAAAAATACAATTTAATTAAAAAAAAACACAATCAATAGAAAAATAATTAACTGTTTGGTATGTTTTTTTAGGAAAACCAACCTTATTCAAATGTCTTCTTCTTGTTGCCGTTAAAGCGAGGAAAATAAATAGGTGAAGGGTGAATTACTTCTCTCCTCATTTGTTCTCCATTGGAAGCCATTGTGCATTCTGAGTCAGATCGGAAAGACATACGCAATTACCACTTGAAATCATTGGAACTTCGACCTACAACCGTTCATCGAGACAGACGCAGTGCCCTTAGTCGCCGGAATCTCAGTGGAAAATCGGTCCGTCAGAACCATCGTGCTCGGAACTCAGTTGGCGATTCTGAAGTAGGTACTCCCCCACGCAGGTACTCTTCCCTTAACCCACACTTTCCCGTTGGTGTAAATCTTTAACCTTTTTGTTTTATATTATTTGAATTTTATCATCTAAGATGTAAGAGAATGAACACTTAAATTGGAGTGCGTTTTCCTATGAGACCGCGGAACCTTGGGTGTAAATCAGAAAAAGCCCAATCCTTAGGCCAATAATATACAAACTTCTAAATACTTTATCTTTTCTATTTCCTACTATCACCTTGTATATATACATTAACCACGTTTACGTTTAGAATAGTAAGAGTCACTCTGCACATCTGCACATATGTCTTTTCTATCCTTTACGGAAAATCAGTGAATGAATGGGATAATAATTTGTCAATAGGATTTTCTCCCCTTCACTCTCAACTGAATCCTTTCCCCCATTCCCTCATCTGAATATTCTCCTGATTTTGTTGCAGGGCTAGGACGGGAAATCGGGCCGGTCTTGCACGCCGGAATTTTTTTGTAGCTTCACCCTCAACTTTCTGCGCTCGTGGCTGGAGTTGCCTTAAGGGTGATCTGGTGAAGGTTTTCAGGTAAATAAAACCTTATTTATTAGGCTGAATTACTCACTCATCTTGAGTCGTGACAGACGATAGATTTATGCTATTTTGACAAATTTCTGGATTGACAATTGCTTCTTGAGTTCTGGCAAGGGAACTACCCATCCTGTATAATCTCAAGGGAGTCTCAAAGTGCTTGTTGCCTGCTTGCCTTTTCTGCTGTTGGTATTATTGGGAACAATAATGTCACTAATTTGTTATTTGCTATGTTCATCTATTTAACTTTTTGATTATATTAAACTTCTTGATTATATTATGGTTTCCAAATCTTTGGTAGTAATATATGATTCATTGTATTTTACTTATTGTTCACTCAAGGAATTTGGGCTGTGTCGATTGATTCTTTTCTTTATGTAATATTGGTGATTTGTTCCGTTCCATTAGCAAGCAAACTACACCATGTTTTGAAGATTAGAACACTTGCTTGTAGCTAGTTGGGTACTTGTCATGAATTATTTGCTTTGAGTATGAATTATGGAGCATGGTACCCACACATGTATGGTTCAACTAATGACATACTAGTTGAACCAGTGACGTAGTGCCCCAGCTGAGTCTTGATGACTACATCAAGTTTAATAACATTGCTTTAAATATTCATTATGCGACAAACCTTACTCAGACAGAGACCAAAGAGGAATTGGTTCAATAGTTGAGCGGGAAAAATCTTTCCTGAGGGGTTTGCAGTTCGCTAGCCCTTTGCAGCAATAAATAATTAGTGTGTCGACAGTTTCTTTATAGTTGGCATACTGAATTAACAAAAAAGAGGCTACCTAGTGCTATAAAATTCTTGCCATTGCAGGGTCTAAGGAAGGGTCAGCCCCATTTTGGATCTACTGTAGGCAGTCTTACCTTGCATTTTGTAAGCGGTTGATTCCATGACTTGAACTTGCGACCTCCTAATCACATGGTAGCATTCCCACCAAATTGACAATAACCTTTTTCACAATTTGTTAGCCAGTCAATTTGCTGGAAAAAATTCACCAAGTTTCAGCATAGTTTGAAATAAAATCATTGTCTTACGTTCTGTGATTTCTTTAGTGTCTTTTCTCTTTAATTTTTAGATTGGGTAATATAGTAGGATGTTAAACTGAGATTCTGTTTACATTTGTTAAATTTAGTTTGTATCTGTTGTAGTCATGGTTCAAAGTAGTGTGTTTGTTAGGTGGTGGTATATATATGTTTAATTAGTTTGGGATTTAACCTATTAGTTTACTAATTTACTCTCTGGCATTGCACTTTTAAGTCTGTTTGAACATGAAAATATAGTTCAATACGTCAGTGCTTGAACATTACTTGTCATCTCACAGTTTCCCGTAAGAACTGTTAAAAGAAGTGATTATTTTCCCAAAATTGATTCCAACTAAGCATGCATTTAACGTGTTAGTTAGAATTTCATCAAATTGAAGCTAAGTTTAGGTATCACATTACATACTGTGTCTATACCTACCATGGAATATATATATATATTTTTATGAAGATCACTGTGAGAGGCTTATATAATTACCTCATAAAATACTTTTGAATGCCTGTTTAGTTTTACTTTTTTATTTTTTAATTAAGGTGGAGTTTTAATTAAAAAAATGCTGCCGATTGTGTTAGAATTTGAAAATGTCAATGGCAAGTGAATCGAGTTGGGTGGGGAGGAAGCCAGTGAAACGCATTGGGGGAATGTCTGATGCTCTATCAATTGCAGCCGATCTTGGTTTCTCCATGTCCCCTCCCCCATCCCAGGTACCATACTCTCTCTGCAAAATGTTAGCAAAACACTCTAATAGTTGAAATTTATTAGTAATCATAAAATTCTATAGATCTCACTAATGTAATGAATCTTACTAATGATTTTGTAGTTTTCAATAAATTTTAACCTGTAGAAGAGTGCGTTGCTAGGACTCCTCCTTCTATTTTTTTCCTCCAATTGTCACTATTAGTTTGAAAATTTGTGTCACATTATTTTCTTTCTTTTTAGGAAGGACTTCAGAGTTCATCCCCCACAACTGGGGAAAAGGGTGAGGACTTGATCAGGGTTTTGAGAGAACTAACTACCGTCCAAAGAAAAATAGCAGATTTGCAAGTTGAACTTCAAGGTCGTAAGGTTAGCCTTAGCCATTCTGGTTGTTTACTAGTTGGTTAAGAATTAATTTCTGACATAGTAAAACTAATGCCTTCTTTTATATTTTATGTTAACTTATATATTCTTTTTACTCATCTCGAGATTTGTAAAATTTTTAGGATGACAAAAATGTTGCGCATTTAACTCATGTGAGTGAAATGGAAAAGAAGATTGAGACATTGGCTAGGATTACTACTATACTCAAAGATGTTATTCAGAACAAGGTAATGTAAAATTTCTCCACGTTAGCTACTACTGCTTTAGTGTATCAGAATATATTTTCTAGGTTTCGTTTATTATTTTTACGTTTATCAATTGAGAGGAGCAAGTGCATTAGTGACTAAATTCCATGAATTGCCTCAGGAGAGGCATAATTAGTAATATTTAGACAATAATAAGAGAATTTCTTCACAAGTCTCACTTTATGCTTTCTTATCGTCTTGTTCACTTTTCCTGCTTAACAGTTAGAGTTGGGGCTTAAGTTTTCGATATATAATTAGACAACCTATTACATGCTTTCTGACATTATTTCATTGTACAATGACAGGATCGCATTATAGCTCGCTTGCAGCAGCCATATTCCCTTGATTGCATTCCTGTTGAAGCAGAATATCAGGTTGGTTTAAATTAATATTAAACTAAAAATACACTAGAAATCTGTACAAAGTTAATTTTGATCAATGGTTGGCCGTCCAGTGGAAGGCAGGCATAGGCACTTGTTTGTGTGTTTGTATGTCTTTTTAATGTTGTTAGTGGCACTGCTCATTAGTATGCATTTTCTTATTGTGTTTAATTCCTGAGTTTGCTAGATGAAGTCTATAATGTGATAATTTCTCTACTTTTCTTGAATAAAGGTTGTTAACTATAAAAAGCAGCATTGTAGGAAAAACGTGATTTAGTGACTTCATTTGAAGCTGTTAGATATGAGATAAAAGACTCTCGTATCCATTATAAATGACACATGGAACGGCTAATTTGATTCGCCATCCGTTGTAATTGGAAATTTGGAATGAATAATTCATCTCTTTCTAGGTCAATCAAGTACTGTAATATTATACTACCTATGTAGTATGATGTACACAGGCTTAAATATTTTATGTACTGTGCTTTATCAGCGACTGAGCTTACAAGAGTTCGTTCAATTATTCTCAATGTTTTCTCTGCTGAAGTGAATTGTTTTTGTGCAAGTTATTTTGTAAAATTAAAACTAAAGTTAAGGATTATACTTAAATTTATATCTGTTCTCTACCAATTTTTGGAACCATTACGGTCCAATGGTACTACCACGGAGGGAAAATCAATTGATATAATTGATTCTTGGTTCAAATATGTTTTTTATTTTATTCCTTACAAATATGACAAATTTTTGTTTTATTTCTTATAAATTCTTTTTCGTTGCTTTTGGTGGTCCTCATAAATTTATCTTCTAAAAATAAATTATCATCATTTAATAACCTTGACATGCGTCTAGATTCTAGACATCCACATTAGCTACATTGAGATTACACTTGATGTGACATCTGCAAATTTGTGCCACGTTATTAATAAATCACAGGGATCATTTTCTTCAAGACTTCTAAAATTTATGAGATTAAAACTCGCCATATTTCTAGAGATTAAAAAACCTTAAATCCTTTGTTCTATACTTTCACCTATTTCCCCAATTGTAATTAAATTTTGGGGGCAAGATCAAGTAAGAGTTATTATTAGCATATATCCTCACAACCAACTTTAGTTGAAAGTTAATGTAAATGTTGAACTATTTTTTAGTGTAAATTTTAATCAATGCAAGAAAGGCATTGCAATTTTTGTGTCATATATTTCTCTAATTTGTGCAGAAACAATTCTCTGAACTACTGATGAAGGCAGCTAGTGATTATGGTGCTTTGACAGCTTCAGTGGCAGATTTTCAGTGGAGTCAGAATTTCAAGGAACCTCCTTCAGTTTGGGGGGTATGCTTCTACATTCCTTTTATTTTTTAAGCAAATCTCGATTAGATGTTTGGATTTTCTGTTTCCATTATGACTTACTCTTAAACTAAGTTGCATCCATAGACCCTGGTTTTATCCTTCTATCTTCCGTTGCTTAGCTTTAATATAACTGTTACTTAAAAGCATCAAGAATATGACACAGTGAGTAATTAAAAGTCTACTTAAGTCCACTTTGACACACTAAAATTGCTTTAAATGGAGTTCTGAAAAAGGTACCGTGATTCATTGACATGTAAAACATAAACCTTTAAGTTCTTTATTTCTTATTTTGAGCATAAGAAACCAATTTTAATGTGTTACATGTTATGAAGGTTATTTATTTGATCAAATTTCATTAAGTAATTTCAAAAGCAAACAAAGTTCACAGACATTGTATTGATCACATCCTGTGTAGTATTTTTGGCCATACCTTTATTGTGTTTGCTACTTACATTTTAAACGAAATTACTTTTTACATTTTTTCCAGGAAATGCTTCGACCCATTCCTGTAGCTTTGGCATCTTGCACTCGGTTCTTTGAAGCCATGTCTGCTACAAGAGAGTCATTTGCAACACTTCAAAAGCTGAGAGTTGGCCATTTTGATTCCCCTCTACCTAGGACACCGGCCGGAGATCCTTCCCAAAGAGTGCCGGGAGTTTCTGATTGTTTAACACCACCTCCATGGAAAACTGAAGCAAGCTATGACGACTTAGGAACCAAAGGAGGCAACATCTAGATCAGGTGGAGGATGTAAACAGCTAGGTAAATGAGATCCATCAGAATATTTGTACAAGCCTAAGGATCATGTCTTGTTCTTCTCTCAGTGCAAGAAGAATGTTTCGTAGATATCGAACATATTGTGCGTATCTTGTGTGATATAATACTTAAATTGTTTTTTGCAAAATCAATTACTCGTCATTGTTGTTTCAGAATTATATATTTTCGGTCACCGGAAATTGCGTCACTACTGATGTGTGTAATTCTCCTGTATATTCAGCGCTTCATAAAATTAAAGATATTGTTTAATTCATGATCAAAATATTAAAGTTGTATGTCTTGTTTTATTCATGATTTAACTTAAACTTTTGTAAAATCTAATGTTGTAAATTTATGAGATGAGACTTACAGTCTTCTATAATTTATAATTGGAAAGAGGAAACTAAAATTAAAGAAAAGTTACAATGGACAACTAAAATATAATTGGAACAATAATTATGCTAGTTTGTTTGCAATGCAAGCCAATTCTTGCCTTACGGTGTGTTTGGTAGGTGAGAATTAGGGGGGAAATGATAGACTGATATAAATAACTTATTTGAAACAGAAGAATACAGAAGAATGTGGAAATAAATTTTTTATTTTATTTTATTTTATTTATATATGATTTTACTTCAATTTTTTATTTTCTTTTCGTATAGCTTATTTTTCTCCTCTCCACATGCTGGTTTGTTGGAGCTGATTTTATTTTATTTTATTTCCTCTAGTTTTAGAGCATTGGCATATCTTGCATGTTGATGTCAAGTTCAAGGAGTAGATTGATTGCAATTGAAGAATATCTCGGTGTTTATCGATACGTACTGGAAATGCCAACTTTCTTGCATTCGCACAAGTCCGGCTCACGAGTAAACATGTTCAATAACAATTGCCATGTACTTGGGATTAAATTTGATTTTATAAGAATGTAGCTTCAAAGCAATGGAAGGAGTTAAAATCCACCCTATCTTAGATGTAAACATACATCAAATATAGATTCATCCATCACAATATACAGCTTAAATTTTATTTATTTATTTATTTATTTTACGAGAATTCGTATAGCTTAACATAAAACTTTCGAACAGCGTAAGATTTTTTATTTTTCATTTTTTATTGAAATGTTTTTAGGAGTAATTTTAATTTGTTTAATAGCAATCAAACAATACATTTTGGAAAACTCTCATTAAACACTTTTGGGGTGTCGCAGAACCAAACATAGCATTACTAGTATGGATACTAGTCATGATTTTAAAATTATTATTAATAACTAATTGATTAATTATTATTTTTCTCTCAATTTTTTCCACTTCGTTATATAACCCACTTCTTAGATTGAATTTTTATAACGTAAAAATTAGCGTGGATTTTCACGTGACAAATAACACTATAATTTAGTCATTTAATTTTGTTGGTTTCCATTAAGTCTTCAATTTTTATTTTTATTTCATGTCTTATTTTTGTTTCAATTTCAATTTGATGGTCAAAATTTTGTTTAAACATAAAAAAATACATGAATAAAAATAAAGAAAATGAAAGTAACAAATAAGAGAGAGAAATAGAAACGCGGGAACCTAACCGTTTACTTTGCTCTCCCTTCTCAGCTTTAAAGAACATTTTCCTTCTCGTTTCCCGCCCTATATATATATATTGATCCCCTCACTTCTTCAGACCTCATTCATAATTCAAAAACTCTCTCACTGTTTTTCAGGCACATTCAAATTTTCTCTCTAAGAGTCACGATGCTTGCGACTCTCAAGTAAGTCACAAAATCTATTGCCATTTCTTCTCATTTCAGAATTTGAATTCTACCTCACAATTTGATGAGCGATAACTTTTCAGATCAGAGCGGCCAGTTACAGCTCGTCGAACGAGAAGACATCGACGACGATGAGGACCTCTTCGAAGCCATCGACAAACGTATATTCTTTCTCTCAACTCTCGATCGTTTTCGTCGTTCTTCCTTTTTCTAGATCACGCACTAAAAACCGGTCTCTATATATAACTTTTCTTCGCTGTTCATTCTAACTGTTATTTATTGTTGTTTTCATTATCTCCGTTCTTTGTTGAGAGTTTTTGTTACATTGGTTTTTTTTACTGAACAACGATCTAGTTTAAAAGGCTTAATTCCGTACTCGTGTGACTATTGATAAACTCGTTTTGTCTTCGATTCACATTCATAAGCTTCTATGCAGTGATTGCTCAAGGCATCAATGCCGGAGATGTTAAGAAGCTTCAGGACGCAGGGATATATACCTGCAATGGCTTGATGATGCACACAAAGAAGGTTTAGCTTAAAACACATCTCTGATTTAAATATCTAGGACGTGGAGCTACTCTGTACTTCAATTGCTAACATAATTGTTATATTTTCGCAGAACTTGACTGGAATCAAAGGTCTATCCGAGGCCAAGGTCGATAAGATCTGCGAGGCTGCTGAGAAGATTGTGGTAAGATATCGAAGCATATGAAATCTAAGTTAGTCCATAACCCTATTTCAGCTCTTCATAATTTAACCTTCTGCGATGCAGAATTTTGGATATATTACTGGAAGTGACGCACTGCTCAAAGTACGTTGTTTATTGTTTTTGGAAGTTTTTTGAATTATGGATTCGATTTAGATCTGCATGTCTGTAACGTTAGGAATTACGGTAGCTTCCGTTAAGTTTAAGTCATCGTAATTAGTTTTACTTCGTCATTTGTTACCACAGAGGAAGTCAGTGATCCGAATCACTACTGGAAGCCAAGCGCTTGATGAATTGCTAGGAGGTAGCCTTACACTGAATGAATTTCCTATTGTCTTGTGACTCGTAAAATTTTACTCAATAATGCTCGTAAATATTCTCTCTGAATTTTTATTTCTGAAAAGGTGGGATCGAGACATTGGCAATTACAGAAGCGTTTGGAGAATTCCGGTAAGAACACAGCTCATATATGGTTATTGATAGATTTGATTAATGAGTTTCAGATTTTCATTCTAAGGACATCATTTAATGTTTCAGATCTGGGAAAACACAGCTTGCTCATACTCTCTGTGTTTCCACTCAGGTTTTTATTCTAGGCTGCTCTTTGGTCATGACATGTTAGACGTTAATTGCTATAAATGAGTATTTGTAATCGAAACTGTTCAGTCGCGTATTTCTTGTAACCTATGACATTAGGATCGCTACTATTCTTTTTTCCCTTTTTGTGAAGGCCATTAGTCTATCTATTGTATGAATAGAATAAATATCGTAGCTTCTTAAACACGAATTTGGTATGCGTACATGCTAGTCTTATTGTCACGCACATTGAAATATTTGCCTATTTGGTGTATACTACTGATCTTTTCCTGACCCCTCCAGCTGCCAACTAATATGAGGGGAGGCAACGGCAAAGTTGCTTACATTGACACAGAAGGAACTTTGTATGTCTTTCTTTCTTTTTGTTTAAAAAACTTCAGAACTTAAATAGCGACCATTCAATCGATAACTTGAGATTTTTTTCAACTAATTATCTTCCAAATTTCATTAATGTTTCCCATTCATCGACAAATAACTGTAGCCGACCTGACCGAATTGTTCCCATAGCTGAGAGATTTGGCATGGATCCTGGGGCTGTACTGGACAATGTAAGTTTACTCCATTTCATATATCATTAATAGGATCTGAAGGGAAATAGTTTGCTGCTGACACCAAAATATATTCTGTTTGTTATTGCACAAGATTATATATGCTCGTGCCTACACTTACGAGCATCAGTACAATCTCCTCCTTGGTTTGGCTGCTAAAATGTCAGAGGAGCCATTCAGACTTCTGGTGAGGTCTTACTAACCTAGTAACAGAGTCATCTTTGCAGTATGCAATATCATGAATCATGAATGGGATATGGGCAGTTAAGGGAATTGGTTTTTGGCAGATTGTGGATTCGGTGATTGCTCTGTTTCGGGTAGATTTTTCAGGAAGAGGAGAGCTTGCAGAGCGCCAGGTCTGTCATTTACATGCACTTAAAACAGCTCCACCCCCTTTCCCTAAGTCAACTTTTGCTGATTTGAACAACCTTTTTCAGCAAAGACTAGCGCAGATGCTTTCTCGATTAATAAAGATAGCGGAGGAATTCAATGTTGCAGTTTATATGACTAACCAAGGTAAATTCTGCTTTGTTGATATAAGAGTTCGTTTTTTGGGGGAAGGGGCACTCTCAAATTTGAATTGGTTGTTTTGAAGCTGTAATTTATCAAAAGTACTGCATTAGCATTCAAGTTTTTGTTGGGGCTATAATGAGAAGAACGGGGCATATTTATCTACACCATATTGTGTTTTGGTTGCAGTCATAGCTGATCCAGGAGGTGGGGTGTTCGTAACTGATCCGAAGAAACCAGCAGGAGGGCATGTGCTAGCCCATGCAGCCACAGTAAGGTTGATGTTCAGGAAAGGGAAAGGGGAGCAACGCATTTGCAAAGTATTTGACGCCCCCAACCTGCCAGAGGCTGAAGCAATATCCTTTACTTGAGTTTTTGCTCCTTTAAAAATAATCTGTTCGTCTGGTAATTACGAAATTAATCAAATCCACCCCAAATCAGTAGTTATGAAATTATCTTTATCATAATTCTAAATAACCAAACCACGTTAGCGAACTTTTATGATGGGGGACAAAATAGTCATTGAAAACAACTGCGCAGTGCTTTTGAGAATGAGGCTCTGTTATCCGCGTGTTTTTTCTTGACAGAGTTACGTGTTCCAGATAACACCAGGAGGCATTGCAGACGCTAAGGAGTAAATAGTCGCTTCTGACTTCTGGGGCGAATCAATCACAAAAGAGGCTGATTATTTCTATTAACCTTAATCTTCCAGATATTTGCTCACAGCTTGTATGAAAAGTGCTGTTAGTATATTCCAGTGACGATTTCCTCTTAGTTATATTTGCAAGTAGCAAAGATATTTTGCAGTTTCAGCGTCTCACAAACATTAAAATTCTTACTGCAATTGACTTTATAGGGAGCCTATTCTTCATATTATTATATCAATAGTTAAAGTGTGGCACAAATATGGCTAAAAATCGACACAAAAAATCAGTAAATAATCATAATTTCTAGGATGAACCTGCCCACAAGTTGATATTATTACATGATATGTGCCAAATTGAGTATGAGCTTAATAATGGCTTCCAAGCAAATAAAGAGCTACATGGAATCATATCTCAGATTCAGTAACTAAATTAATATGATAAACCAAGCCTCGCTAGAGTCTCAAAGTTATCATTATGGAGCAGAATCAGAACTGTAAAATTCGGCCAAGAGCAGCTATGATAAAAAAAGCCTTAATTCAAACAGAATAGAGTCGCAATCAGATATTATTCGACCAGTTAGCAGCACTCCCAACCCTTGGCATGCCAGTTGATTCCTTCTTATTAGCCTCATCCACCTTGAAAGTGGCACCACACACCTGTCCAGAACTATCAATCCTCGGTATAGGCTTCACCTCATTAAGTGGATGCTCAAAACTGCTCAAACCTCCGGATGTTGTAAAGAAAAATCCTGAACACGAGGATTCTACATGTTATCATTGAATGTCCAATACGGAAGAAACGTAATTGCAAAGTAAACGGTAATATTATAAAGGTAGTTGAGAAAGAAAAGAAAATATCAGTTGTAGCACAACTTAAGAAATGTCAGTGCACTTGCACTTCCCATTTTCAAGTCATTGAACTTGTCATCCTTCTTTTCCTCGTAACTCACTTTTCAATTTAAATATATACCTGTATAATTTTTAAAAGAGTGATTCCACGGGAAATGTTCCACATTGGATTCTCATTTAGTCAACTTGCCTTTTCTCAACAAATCTTATTATTACCTTTGGGGAATGGTGCAAAAGATTTGTCACAGCTCTTAGTTACGATCTCTGTCCCATCTGAAAATACAAGATTTCCATCGGCATCAGTTCCCCAAACAAAGGGAACGCTCCCATCAGCATCCTTTAAACAACCAGGATATGTATGTCAGGTTAGAGAAGAAAACCATTGACAGATATGACAGGAAATGAGATGGATCAGGATAACTCACCGCAGCAATAAATGCAGTCTTAGCACCACTATCATACAGAATAAATGCAAATTTGCCCTGGAAATCTCTCACAACCTGAGCAGCAGGATAGGGACCACGATCTCTTAGAGTCCTGTATGCTTCTATGATAATGGTCACCTCAGTAGCTGTTTTATTCAATCCATATTGTTGCTTAAGATTCGCAACATTCTCAAGGTGGCCTTGAAACAAGCAGAAAATGTCATCCACAACAGCAAATAGCCTGGAAGCGTAAGAAAGTAAGAAAATGAATAATTGATTTTCAAGAAGACAGTAATCATTGACAACTTTATAGAATCCAATTTCTTCCATAAAATGACATGATAAGTATTCAGGATTTTTAAAATTGTCATTTAGTGATCAAAGAGAAAGTAGATGAGAATTTCAGCTTAACATATTAGAGAGGAAAGATTAGGTAAGTATTGCTCTAAGGCCTAAGCTGAAGAACTGTAAACTTGTGATATGAACTTACCTTTATCTCTCATTAAAATTACCAAAATAACATAACAAGAAGCAATACAAAACGGTGAAGACCATGGTAGAAAGAATATAAATGGTGCAGCAAAACTATCTTAGAATGATTTCTACTGGTGGTAACTGGGAAGGGAGATGAAAGGAAGGACGAGAAACTGAGAATATTTTAAGATCTGTGAATGAACAAATGAAAAAGAAAAAAAAAAAAAAAGTATGATACCCAAATAACCATCAAGGAGAATCGAAGGGATTTTTATACATGGTATAGCATGGGTTACTATATTATTTCTTTTCTTGTATTCAAACTTAAGGCCATCAATAGAAACAAGATAGATAATGCCAGAACCGAACAAAATCAAACACGTTATCACGTGTGTGCTAATAAAATAAAATAAGGAGATCAAAGCTGATGTTCGGTCAAATTAAGATCTAGTAAGAACAATAATAAGCAGTAACGATTAAGATCAGGAATACAAACAAGAATAACTCCAAAAAAACATAAAAAAAAAAAAAAACAGAAGAATTGAACATTGTCCATTAACCAATAACTGAATTCCAGAATAAAATGTCATATAAAAGATTCAACTACACACCCTTATTCTAATAAGTGTGAGATTCAAACTCAGAAACGTAAAAGAATATACAGGTTGAATTTACCAACACATCGCCGAAAGAGAACTTCCAAGATCATGAAACACAAAAAGGAAACCTAAGGAGTTTACAAAAAAGAATTCGACTTAAATCTCCCTTCAACTCAAACGTCTATGACGATGAACCGAAAGAAAAAAAAAAGGATCAAGGAAATTGAACATTAATAAATAAAAAAAAAAAACACAAAAAATGAGTATTTTTTTTATCCAAAATCAAGGAGAAATAAGATATTGAAAAAAGTAAGGAAAACGATGGACCTTGGAAGGAGGGGGTTCTGTTTGTGAATGGAATAGGCGACGAGACCCGAAGTGCCAAGATTAACAGTGACGGAACCAGGGTAAACGGAGGAGAAGTGCTGTGCCAGAAACCCATCTTTTAAGGCTGAAACGGACTTTGATTGAGGGCTCTGAAGACCCTCTGGGCACTTTGCAACCGATTTGTCGAAAACCGCCAACATTTTGGTGGATCGTTCGCTGGGTGTGAAGATGTGAAAAAAGAATAGAACAAATGCAGTCTGAAGTTGAAATTGAGGAAGAAGATGCTAACAACATGCGATGCGATGTGCTAATATAAGCTTCTGTGCAATCCAACGTCATTTCCATTTTTACCCATTATGCCCTTCTCTTTTTGGATAATTTTACGAAATTTTTAGAAAATATTCTATAGCCAATGCCCATCGTACATCCTCGCTGATGCAAGTTCCAACGACCATTATTGGCGTTTAGCCGTTTACTTTTTGTTTTCGTTTTTTTTTCTCTGGTTCTTTTGTTTTTCTTTTCTGGAAATTCATTTTTGAAAACAAAATATAAAATTGTAATTAAAGTTTAATTTTCTTTTCTCATACAACGAAACCAATCAAATTAGAACCTATAACCTTATATATTTATTTATTCATTTCCCCCGGTAGAAATATTTTATTTATATTATGTCAATAAATTAAAACAAGTCTCTCACACAGTTTAGGATGTTTAATTTAAAAAAAAAAAAATTAATAGGGAGGAAAGTAGATGACATTTTATTGTTGAACTGTTTTTCACATAAACATTTTTAACATACTAAATTTCAAAATTCAAATTCAATAATTTATTTATTTATTTTATCAAAGATTACAAGCTGTATTTACATCTTTTGATCACAAACTAATAATGATTCGATATTAGTCAAAATTTGACCATGTAGTATTTTTAGTAAGTTTAAAATTCTTATACTTCAAGCATTCGAAGATAATTTGCTGAGTCGCATTCAGCGATTAAATTTATTACATTTCGTGTCTTGTTTATACTTTCAAACTTTGCTACCACAATTATAAAAAAAATAAAATTAAACTCTATAATATACATGTGACATATTTTATTTTTTTCCTTGACGGTAACATTTTTTAGTTTTATTTTTACGAAATAATAAAATTTTCTCATTTTTTTTTATTATGGGATTAACTTTTACTCATTTTTTCTTTTTATCGATATGTTGGAAAATTTAGAACAATTTACGCACCATCTTCAATCAACAACATTAAATCCCTACAAAATTTTAATAAGTTGTTTGAAGTTTTTAATATTAACTTTATTATAATTATTTATTTATAATATAAAACAATTTTAAATTAAAAAAAGTCTGTATTATTGATGAATCTATTCACTTTAAAGATAAATTTATTTTTATATTCATTATTTATATATTTCTAATAGTCTAAAATAATCATTTTCTTAATTCTTAGATTATACGAAAATAAAAAATAAATTTAAAATTTTATTTGAATTCTTTCTCTAAATTTTTTTTAAAATAATATTTTATCATAAAAAAAGTCAAACTGAGTAATATAATCCATAACAGTTTTGATTTCACATTTTAATGAGATTTTAAATAATTAATAGTTCTAACTTTCACATTTCAAATTTGATTTTTTCATTCTCAACCATTTTCGACACACTATACAGTAGTATAAGTCATAGTAAAAAAAGTGAATAAGTTTTAACTTTTTTAAATTCGAATCGTCAAAATTAATTTAATTTCGATCAAGTTATTAAAGAAGCCATCAGTCATAAGAATTTGTAAAGACATACAAAAAGTAACATAGTTAATGCTTTGTAATATTAATGACTTAATAATACTTTGAATTTGTTATAACTCAAAATAAAAAAAAGGCAAAAATATAAATCTAATTTATCAATGTAAAAAAACTAATCCATCAGTATTTTAAAAAATATTTAATGTAATTAATGGTATTAAAGTTTTTTGTTTATATATTTTTGAAAACATACTTTTTATTTTTAAACATTTTTTATTATTTTTAATTTTTAATATCTTTCATCCTTAATATATTTATTGTTTTTACTTTTATTGATTATGTATGTGAATGGTAAGGAAAATTTCAAAGTCTTTAGAAATAAAATTAAAAATAATGAGTTCAATATCCTTTTTTACCACTTAACTATCAATATAATATTTCATAAATTTTATCATTTTAGAATTAATTTTACTCATTCATTAACATTTTAATAAAAATTATAATAGAATAATGATATGTTAAAAACATAATTTAAAACAAAATAAAAATAATGTCATTTATAAAACATTATTTGTTTGATTTGTTTTTTCTTAAAGAAAACTAAGACAGGAGACAAGGTAAATCGACATTTGCGCAAAACTAAGACATATTCTGTTTTCTAGGAATTGAATAGAGATGCATCAAAATCGAAGTCATTGTCCAAATTCAATTCATCTTTCATTAATTTTTTTATTACTAATACTCCAATAATAAAATCTTTTTACTCAAAATCATGTGAACATTAAAATTAAAACTATGATTAAATGTACTAATAATATTTTAATAAAAACTTTTCATTTATTAAACTACTGATTAACATTTGCACACTATTTTAAGTTTTGTTGTCGTACGTGTTAAAATACTAATTTCTACCCTAAACCCTAAACTGAATATAAGATTGAAATGTCGTAACATCAACGTGTCAAAAATATACAACGGTCTCAATCAAGACTAGGAAACCAATAACCATTTTTTTTACTATTCAGACCTCACGAAATGATAAAAACATAATTATACTTTATTTAATTGTAATTTCCTTTTTTCATAATTTTTTATATTTTTCTTATTAATCTTTTCCTAAAATTTAGATTAAAGTAAAAAACATTAAATCAGAATTATGATTGATAACTAGAAATGTAAATAAAACATACAAAAATAAGTGATAGAGAAGGGTTTGGTAGTACAAAAATATTGAAAACAAGCTAAAATGAGAAATTATAAAGAAATAAAATATAATTTATCCTAAAAAATAAAAATACTTTTTTGCCGAATTAGACAACAAAAAAGACTAGTAAATGTGGTTAACTATCCTCCAGCACCTTTTAACTATCCAAATGACTACTTGCAATGATCATATAATTTTATATTTATCGTGAAAAGTTGGAATACTACTCACTTTTTAAAAATGAGTAATAAGTGATTTAAGGTCCATAATTTTAAGCTTTTAAAACAAAGTGACTGCTATCGAAATAATAAAAGAATATGAACTTTTTAGACTCTCACTTCCAAATATTTTGATACCTTGAGAATGTTATTTTTCTTTAAATTTAACTATTTAACTTGGCAAAAAAGATTGAATAGTTAATCGATATACAGGGACATATTAGCTGAAAGCCTGAAACAAAAAGGTATGTACGTAAAATGAGTATTAAGTTATGTACTAAACAAATATGAATGATTATTCATATTCATAATTCATCACGATGTACAAAGATAAGGAAAACGATGAAGTATATTTAACAACAAATTCTCAGATAACCATCTTCGGTTCCAATGAGAAACAATCGAGAGAATGGAAGTATACTAATACTTGATAACGCCGACAAGCTTCTCTGACCGTTATCAGAAACGTAGAGTCTCTGGGGGATGATGTGATGCTGTCCATCCTGTGTCATAGAATCACATAATCAGGATACAAATTTCAAAATTCGAGCACAAACTTATATAGTGTAAATCTGTATAGTGTTATCAGGCTTTCCTTCAGCGAGGAACACCCAAAAGAAATTAACATCAAGCCAGGGGAGAAACCTCGGATGAATCAAATAGATGCAAAGCAAACATAAAAGAATATATATGGCTGAACAACTCAAGCAATGGAATATAGAAATTGTATGACTTCAGGACACAACATATCAAGAATATGAATTGCACTCTCCTAAATCTGTGAAGAAGAGATGACTGGCTGGAAGGTTGGGTTTTAAGCAAGAATCTGAAACCTATGAATAAGCAAGAGGAAGCACATCAAGCAACAAGATACAACTAAATTAGAAGATCCTTCTGAATTCCTATCCCTGTCATGTTTTAGGCCCTTAAAAGAGAAGCTTACTGTTTCATTGGCAGATTTAGACAAGGAGAGAAGCCCAATCCTACTCCGGGAAATTGAAATAACATCATGGCCCCAAATGGAGAAACTGGATATACCATCTGAATGACCTCTGAAAATAACGGGCTGCAATGGCAAATTCCTGCAAGGGTAATAGAGATGAGCTTCAAGATATGTCCTTCTGGAAATGAGGAAGAAAGCTTATCACTTTCATTTAGGTTCTTGCGGGAATACATGTCCAAATAAACAAATGGAATATATGAGCACAGTCTGCACAGACTCAAATCGCGAACGTGGAACAACCGACACATGAGGAAAGTCCAATACTCCAATACGGACATACAATGAAGAAAGAAACTAGAAAAGACTAGAGGTCCACTTAGTTTTTTTGCTAATCTTGATTGCTGATAAATTCTTTATTTTCCTAACTGAAATTGTATGCAACCTAGTCACCTGCACCTTATAAAAATATTCTCACCACAGTTTGTTAACTACCATCAGGTGTATATGCAATAAGGGGTGATCATTCTTCGAATCTCAATCAACCATTTACTTTACCTTCTAACAACTTTCATGTGTCAAAATTCACAAAACTTTGATCTCTTAATATAAGAAGCTTAAGAGAGACATTTCTAAATGGTCCTAAACTCCTAGTGAATTGAAGTTCAGGAGGGTGATAGCTCTTACATTCTTAAGTCCCAGACTCGTAAAGTTCTATCCAGAGAGCTGGAAACGAGCAGATGTTCCTCAGGTGCTGCCAACTGTAAACAAAGACATGGATGAAGCTCTGTGTAAAATCAAATTAGGTAGTCCTAATATTGTCAACAAAATACCTTTGTCACATATCCATCATGAGCTCGCCAAGAGGTAATGACATTTCCACTCTTTGCATCAAATAATTTACAGTGACCGGAACTTAGTCCAGCTGCAATAAAAGATGGCAAAGAGGAAATTCCACCTGCTTGCATCTTGTCAGAGCCGGTGGAACAAATGGCAGAAATAAGTGACGGAAAACTAGATTCAGTAGATTCGCCTCTCCAGATTCGAGCAACATCAATGAACCTGTACAAGATTCAAAAGTTGGTAGGCATGAACATATTTTCTAAATATCTTATTGAAATGGCATTCAGTACAAAGAATTAATTTGACCTCAGAGAACCATTTCCAGTGCCAACTACAAGAGTTTCGGCGGAGTATAGTTGATGCATACAAGTGTAAAGACTTGAATCGAAAGCACTAGATAATAATCCATTTGATAGTGTATTCAAATTTAGCACATTAGCCTGGTCACTGTTTATCTTTGATGCAGCGGATGAATGGTTTGTAGGATGGCCAGATTCTGTTTGGGACTCAGCAAATACTAATATTTGCTTCCCTGTTTGACTGTTCCAAATGTGAATTGTTCCATCACAAGATGCCACTCTTCCACTTGATGATAAGATGCAGATATCATTCACAACCTGAAATTGGAGACAAGTAATGACTGAAGTATTCATAGTAGATGTACATATCTAAATGCCATTTGAAGCTAAAAATATTTATAAGCACAGCTCAAATCATGAGTAGTTCATAGATCAACTAAACTGATTAACTGCATTTTGTTGCACTACTTCCTAATACATTAAATCATATTGTAATCTGTTTTGTTTTAAATAGTCATCCATCGTGCTCCACTTTGTATTTTGCATATTGATAATTTGATACCCCAGAGTTGATACATGATAGTAGTGTATAGTTCTCTGCTATAGAAATATATACAAATACTATAGGGATCTACACCAAGCAGTAGTTTTCCATGGTTGAAGAATGTCATTTTCAGCAAAGAATGACGAAACGAACCTCCTCATGGCCATGATAGCCGGACAAACAGTTAGTTCGGCTCAATTCCCATTTCTGAACAGTTCCCTTGTATCCTTGGCCAATTCCTGCAGTAAAAACAGTACATTCATCTTGGTTAACAGCCAGAGACCTCACTGCTCCATGATGTGCACGTATAGAGTATATAACAGATGCTCTAATCTTCCACGGAAGATCATCTTTCTGAACCCCCACCCTCCCAAGAAATTCAGGCCCATCCCAGATGGTGGCTGGACTAGGGAACCAAAACCAGGGTTCATGGTTGATTTGGTATGACATTCCTTCATGCACTACTACTGGACTTTGATGAACTTTAAATGGTCGTCTTTGAGGGATCAAATTTCTGGCACTTCTACTTCCTTGGGATTGTGGAATTGACCATCCAACCCCATTAAGCAACAGCTTTGCAGGATTGTATTCAGATGTAAATCCTTGGGATATTACAGGTCTTCTAGCAAGAACAATTTCTGAACCATTTTTTGATGACTCTCCTGCATATTCCCACTGAACCCGAACAGGTTTAGAAATAAACAAACAAACATACCAATAAAACCGTGTAATTTTTCTATTTATGTAGGGGAAAAGAATAAAAAACGTAGCATACCTTCCAATTATGATGACGGAGAAGATATTGTTCAAGAATCAACCATGTAGCACAGCATTGACGAAGTTTCTCTATCCCAAGAAGAGATGCAAAAGAAGGATATAGTACCAACCTACATAAGACCAAGAAGATTTTATACATGCTAAAAGAATAAACAAGGCCAATACAAACGGCATTTACAGTAGGGAATCAATGCAATTTGAAGCAAACTTGATTTATTGATCTAATTGCAGTTTCCCACGATTTTACAAAAGCCCATTTAAACCTGATTCAGTGATGGTTAGCAATGCACAACCTCATGCCCAAATTAACTCCCATGGTTTCAGTAGAATGCGCAGAGTATGTGACATTTTTGGATTGAAAGAAGATAAGACTATAAGCTTATGTCTCCTAGAAATGGTGATTTAAGGGAATTAATTTATCTTTCAAATCAATAGTCAAGTGCTTTGCTCACGTGTCTCAAATTATGATACTTAACTCTGTATTCTGATGATAGATGGGACTAAAAGATGTAATATTAAATCAGTTAGAAATGTGGATAACTTACGCAAATCAACTTACGTTATAAAGAGGTTTAGCATAGTATTTTTTGACATAAATCACTAATATGACTCAAAATTTATTCATTCTATTTAGTCTTGCATGATTCCTTCTCCATCACTTTTTCTTATTTACTATTCCCTCTTCTCTACCAAGAATTCTTCTAATTTTGCACCGAATAGCACAAGAGTAATTTGCCCCAGTATAACACCTAGTCTAGAAAGCATAACTGACACTCACACTAGATCCATACGACTTTCAATATGCAAGTCCCCTCCAATTTTTATTTTGCCAACCTTCAAGTTTCTGCCAACAGTAGTTGAACCTTTAGAAATTTCCTCGGAGAAAGCAAGCCCATCAAACAGTTCTTTAAGTTTAGGAAGAATATGCAATGCTGTCAAATCTGCTCCAATCCGCTGACAAATTCTAAAAAGAGTAGAAGCAGCAACCTGACAAGGGGAAGGCAACTAGGATATTTAACAATTTAAGTAATTAGCAATAGAATGAGATGCATTATGACAATGAAAGGGAGCAGACATCACCACACTGTCAGGACACAGGCTAAATAAAAGGCAGAAGCAATCAATCTAGAGTTTGAAATATAACTTTGGGGAGTTGTGCAAAAACAGTTTGGAAATCAAATTTTGTTTTATGTGCAATGGTAAGTTTAATGGCCATGGCCAAGTGACAAAATCATTGACAATCATAACACTTTATTTTTGTCATTCCATTTAAAACAAGTCATAAAAAAATCCTGATGTTTTCACATACAACTGTATTTACCCAGTGACCTTTGACTAAAAAATTAAAAGTCCCGGGCATGGGTTAAGATAAGAGACCAGTAAGATCCAACAGAATCAAGGAATGAGTGATGGATCCAAAACAAACCAATGGATAATTTGAAGAACCTGAAGCACTGCAATGTCCATATGTTTCTGCATAAGAACTCCAGTGTGTATGCAACTTAGGTCCTGCGTATTTTTCAATATATTAAAAAATGAACTGAGAGACAATATTTATTGGCAATTAAAGCATTTTGAAACCAAAAACGAATAAGAACCATACTTCAAGCAGCTCCTTTACAATGACCTCTTCTGTCAAGAAAGCTACAAGGCCATCTAAAGTCATCAAACAATCGATAAGTGCTAAAGCACTCCAACTCTGGACAGGATCAGGCTTATTCATGCATGACACATCAATGAAGGAACGAACAACATTTTTCAGTAAAGGTACCATCTGTTTGACGATAAACAATTCCCCAAAAATGCCACCTGAGAAGTAAAAAAATTGAAAGGGAATTATAAATTGAAGGTCTCAGTGAAGGAAAGATGGAAAAATACAAAAGTCAATAAACTAAGAATACCAATTCTGACCAGCACATCAATGCCATCCGCACATAGTCCTTTCCCAAAGCAGTGAACAAGAGGCAAAATAGTCTGATTCAAGAACAAAAGGTGAGTAAAAAATAATGATTACAGATAAGTAGGAGTGGGGCATGTGGATAAAAGAAAACATAGTATGGAAGGTTGTTGTTGCAAAACCAAAAAACCTGATGGATGGTAATAGGTACTCCAAGCTCCTCACTAGAACTGATTAGAAGCACCGAAGCAGAGGCAGCTGAACTTTTATCTGGAGAAATGTATAAGTTTGACAAGACCAATGGATGAATAGTTTCCAGGTATGCTTGTTTACCAACTTGATTCCATATTTCCCTTACAAATGAATCTTGTAGAAGCGCAACCTTTAAACGTAAATAACCTGTGGTCTGTAAAAAGATGAGTACTAAGATGTCTATTTGTTTTCAGAAAAAAAAAAAAGGAAAGAAAATAAAATATTTCTAAATTATACAGACTTAACAAATTAACAAAATCAAGTTTACAACTAGCCTGTAAAATTTTCTGTATTGTTGGCAAGATTAATGTTTTCACTGCTTGCACTGTTAAGCATTTCATATTTTCCTTCAGAAGCATATATGCCCATTCAGCTTCAATATCACTCACAGCATTCGCTATAAGTGGTAAGCAATAAGTAGTGCACATTTCAGTTGCAAATGCACCCATTTCCCTGAGAGCTCCATGCTTTGCAAGATTGGCAGCATAACGAAGACGAGTTTCATCTTTAGCTATAAGCTGAAGTGGAGCAAGAAACAAGTAGGAGGACTTGACAGTCTTTGGAAAATAAGGTGATTCCAGCAGAATTTTGGCAGATGGCCTCCTATATAGCAAAAATCAATACTTAAATAACATGATAGAAGAAAACAACCACAAAAACCATACCTAATTAGGCCAAACACATGCATTCAGTTGTATATGTGTGCATACACACTGATACCTCATCCAATCCTTTTGGATGCATGCTTCAACAAGTAATCTAATATTAGGAGGTAGATCCTGCAGAAATCCTGGCAAGGTTCCATCTTCCAAGTATATCGACAATGAGATTGGATCAAAGAGTGGCCTGCAAAGATGAAGTTCAGCCAAAAGACAACCGATAGAAAATATGTCCCTGGCAACATCTTCAGAGCAAAGTCTTGAAGAAGATAATTTCTGCTTCCAAAGCAGCAAGTCTGGATATCCCGAGGCGCCGCCATCTTCCTCTTTCATATGTTGAAGAAAAGAAATTAGATTCATTTTATACGGCACCTGGTTATTTTTTTCAATCAAAGGTAGTTTGCTTATATTTTCACTAGATGTCTCTGTTGTTGGATCTCCCAAAGATGAGATGTTCTTCCCTGTCGTTTTATTTAAGGAATAATGGTAACAGGCATTCAAATGCCTAGCATGTTCACAAAATTTAGATGCTTGCTCTAGTTCAAGTAAATAAGCAGTTTCAGATAGAAGAGATGTCTCTCGGTGCATTTCATTTGCTTGACTCCAAACTTTGGCATATTTATTGGAACCATGACGTTTTGCTTTAGTGGTGGCATGACGGATGGGGTGTGGTTGTGTAAAGAGCTGACGACGTCCTGTTGATCTTGGCATCATGGGTTCTGATAGAGGAAGCATAACATTCTTAGCAGCAATAGCTGCCTGGCCAGACATTTTGTAACCAAAGGTTATATCTATCCAATGATGGAGTTGAAATGACACCCTATTACTTTCTAATGCATCTAAATGCAATTTAATGAAATCCTCAGGACTCTCAGCCCAAGAGGGTACAGCCAAATCAGCCATACCATCATGTATTGACTTAAAAATTTGAGCATCACAATAAAACTCTGGAATGCATTCATCGGGAGTCCATTGATAGAGCCTCTGCATTGTGGAAGGATACTCGTTAGGTTCATACACTGAACGAACAGCCATTCTGAGAACACTCAAAGGAAGTCTTCTTGCTTTATAACTGCAGACAGCCAATTCAGATAGACATTCATCTGAAACATGATGAGGGATTTCAGATGTTGAATATGTGAAATCCAATTGTTCATCCCCTTTTGCCAAGCGCCATTTGCTCTTGCTCAAGTCTCGCCACCCTACATCACAATTATCATCAGGTTTTGAGCTAAAATCAATTACCCAAGGCATTACTGGATGAAATGTATGGTCCCCCCACCTTCTTCCTGCTAGTCTGTTTAAGATGAGTAAATATTCAAAATTACTTATTTCTCCTCTCCACCACTGCTGAAAGCAAGCATGCCAATCTATTGTTGGAGAAAGCTTTAGATCAGCATAAAAGCCATAAGAATGACAACCAACATTACTACAACCTATTCTGGCAGGTTCAAAATTAACGCTTTCACTCTCCTGCAAAGTTAAATTACATTCCAATCTAGGCTCACTCCATAGTCTCAACCAACACCATAACGAATCAGTCAACATGATATTGGATGGGCATATATTACCATGGGAAACCCCTAAACCGTGTACGTGCGATAAGGCTGAGAGTAGCTGATATATAAGAAATCTTCTATTCCAATCAGACTTTAAGGCATTGGGATTAAAATGAAGAATACTTTCCAAGTTATATGGAGTCTTTGGAAGCACCATATTAACGTGATCGGATGTTTTAAAAATCCCAAGGACGGGAGCTATGTTAGGATGCCTCAAAGAGCCTGGAAAAGCATCCTCTTCAAATGATGGCAACCCAATTAAAGTCAGGAAATTTACACTGTCCCGTCCAGTTGCTTTCTCTTCAATGAAGAGATCAAGTGAATCTAATACATGGTCTTCGATTAACCCAGACAAGAAATCAGAGGACACCTTTTGAAATGTAGAATAGGAAGACATTCCCACATGAGCAATCGGTGCGAGTGAGGTGATTGTCCTCAAGCAAGAAAACCTTCCAGAATGACTACAATTCGTGTTTCCGGAAAAAGCTTTTCCACTGTCAGAATCATCTGATGAAGTAATGCTACCCTTAACAACATTATTATCTTTACTTCCACCTATATCAGGATCATCACTCCTAGTAGTGGTTTCACCACTATCCAAACTATATTCATTTCTGCAAAATGAACAAGAGTTTATTACTTCCAATTTCCACCAGCCAACAACAAACCTAACCAAGAACTAAAACATTAATACATTTGCTTTTCCAAATTTTAATTAAAAGAATGCACAAAAGTAGAAACAGACCACGTCAAAGCATCTCACGAAGATCAATCATTAAAATTAAAAAAAAAAAAAAATTAATCAGCAAAAAAAATGCAGAATAAAAGTCTTACACATAATTGATAAAACAATTCTTATCACGACTCGGCATGTATTGCAATATAAATTGACCGCCCGAAACTTCACCATCAGCTGTACCAGAAATCTATTTTTCCAAAAACAAAAAGAGGAAATTAAAATAAAATATATTAAGTTAAAACTAAAAAAAATGTTCCAAAAATTGAATGAGCGAGAGACATTGACGACAGCTGAGGATCCGAAAGGAAAAGCAGAAGAGGAGATGGCATAATTGAAGAAGACTTGCTCCGAGAAATCTGACTTTATTCGAAGTTGGAGACAGTCGAAGCATTCACTGTCTTCCTCCATCGATTCGCTCTACTGAGTCAACTCACCCATTTCTCATACCCTCTCTCTAATTCACTGATGCTTCTCCCACCATCGAGGTTCTCTTCTCCGGCGTTAAATATGAAGGTCAATTCTGTCAATTTGTTTTTCTTCTACTCATTTCATTAGTTCTTGGGAGGTTTTGAAATACTAGTATTTCAAAAATTAAAAATCTCATTAATTATGTTGAGGGACTAAATGATTAATGAATATGACTTATTGTATACGAAAAGTTATGATATATTTGTGAATTTTATCATTTGTTAGGTGTACCATAGGCTAATATTAGGAGATTTCTAATAAATCATGTATAATATGAGAATACGAATTTATTTTTAAGAAAAACTTTAAGATTAAAAGGTTTGTGTGTTTTATTTATATTTATTTTTTTATTTAATTGACCTTTAACTCTTATACTATATTATTCTAAGATTTAATTTGTTTTTATATGACAATAAATAGACAGATTGCATTTCTTAAAAATAAATCTGTGTAAAAGAACATATATCTATATATTTTTTGTGTAAAAAATTATTTTTGTTTTCTCCTTATAAAAAACTTTATGTAAATATTTTATATCTTAAAAAAGTTTGGATTGTATTAGTAACATAAAGTTTATATTATTAAAAAAACTTAGAAGTTATATTAATAGTGTAAAAATATTTACACTAGCAGTAATTAACCATTAAATCCATAAATTTTGCATAAAGATTGTTGTGATACCAAGAAATTCTACCTGAATTGTTGTAAATCCTTTAGTATATGATTTTTATGAATAAAAGAAATCAGTGTTTCACATTTTCAATTACTAATTTATTATTATATAAAAGAAAACTCTGTATACAGTCAATTAAAAATTAATTATTGTAAATTTATTGACTTTTACAATAATAATTTAGAGATAATCCTAAGGTGTTTTATAATTAAATAATTGTGAAATAATGGCTTATATTATCTACCTACGAATATTAAACTCTTATTGTTAATTTTCCAGTTGGCAAGAGGACGTAAGAGAGAGAAATAGGATAAAAGTTATCGTAGATTTTCACGAATTAAAACGAAGTATCTTCTTTTTTTTTATTATGATTTTTACTATAATTTGATGATAATTTTTTTAAGTAATAAATAATTTTGTTAAGAAAAAAATTCTATTTAAAAATACATTTTTTAACTACAACAAAATATTTTTTATTCATCCAAACAGGCAGAGAGAAATTTTCTCAGCTTTCTTCCTTCCTATTTTTATCCATTCAAATAAAATATCTTTTGTATTCCATTTTTCTCGTATTTCTATCATTCCTATAATCCTATTATATTATTACCTCTTTCTTTCCTCTATATATTTCACCATTCATCCACACAACTCATTAACATGTAAAAGTGAAAAACTAAATACTAAAAAGCCTAAAAATATTTGAGTTCCCATGAATATCTTACTGATACTGTACTTTCAAGTTTGCAACAAACGATTGAGAACTCATAGATTACCATTTTACAAACTCAGTATTGACTCCCACACGGTTTAATTTCTATAAATTCATTGAAATTCAAGCTAAGGAATTTAAAAATCTTGTTGGGTATCAAAATACAAGTCGTGTCTCTGTAAAAAAATTGTTCACCAAGAAATCATACCTTTTTAAATAGAGAACACATGTAAACCTAATACTAATGCTAATAAAGCATAAGATTAATCATGAAGGGGGACTCAAACACGGTTGTATGCCACTGACTTGCTGAAGAGGCGCCTGATGTATAGGACTTGCATAGCACTAACAGCGGCCAAGAGAAAATACTCTCCTACAGTGTAGAACACAACACGCTTCCGTGTGCTCTCGTTCGCTACAAACAAAGAGAGTTGATCAGTGAAAGTAGCTGGTATGTTCCTTAATTACATTATTTCTTAATAGGACGCAAAGAAGAATAAGATATATCCAAAGTAGTACTTATTTTACTCATGAAAACAGAATCACAAGTGACAAGACGTAGGATATCCAAGCATCAGATATAAAATTAGAGTGTTCTAAGCAAACTACAAACAACAATTGCTGTACAAACAAAGCTGGTTCTTATATCCTTCAATGTTTGAGCTGTTTTTCTCTTTACTGAAAATGTTCCGATTGTTTATAAAATATGAATGTAGAACCAAAAATATAACGCTATATCTTACGAGAATTCTAATAGACATGAATATCCCCCTTCCTAGCAAAAGTAACGATAGCTAACACAGAAGTCTGCAATGGCAACTTCTTACTACGCTGTTTTAATGGCCAAAAAAATTCAGGAACTTCCCAAACTAGCCAATAGGATCTGGCCCATGTAGGCTTCATTTTGGCTGAAACCTCTAGCACTTTACGATTAAAATGACTAAATGAGTACCTGGATAACATAGATTATCTTTTTTTGCAACATTTGCTTCTAATCTCAAAATCGATGAAAGGTAAAGATACTTAACATCAGGGAATCATCCGTGTTACGAAAGGAAATGTTTCCACTCTCCATAAATGCTACAAATGCACATATATCATTGCAAATATAATATCACATTCACAACTACTAGATCAAATCTCCCTAACTAGAACAGAGCCTTGCATCCCACCAGCTCATAAAAAAAGAAATGACTTACTATGACGATGCCTTGCGTCACGAGCTTTCAAATACTTTTGTTCAGCAGTAACAGACTCTAGTGCTTCTCTGAGCTCCGCAATCTTAACATTAATTGGGTCCAAATGCTCTGCAAGCCATCAAAGTTAAATGGAAGCTTGATAACCAACAGATAGAACAAAAAAGGGAACACTAGGACCATTATTCATAAACATCAAAAAGTATGTCAGGTCAGGTATATATTACATATTAAAAGCTGTCTGCTTAACACCTAAACGTATACATGATGTAGTAGGATAGTAGAATCTACAAAGATACCAGAGAACGTACCATCTTTGGCAAGGTCATGCTCAGAGGGAATATGACCAACATGGATGTAGAAAGAGACAGTCTCAGGTGTTGAGTATGGGTTATGGAAACAAAATTTATACATTCCATGTGTTGGGGCTTTAAAAGTAAACTTGTCACCAGAGGTTCCCTTGATATTTTGGACAGTATTCCCTCCGGGAGATGTCACCTGCAGATAACTACAAAATTAGGATATCTCCAAAGCTGTAGTTGCAAAACAATTTACAATTTTTGGACAGGTCATCTGACAGTTAATTACTGCTAAGCCACAACTAAATCATACAATCGTCAACAAAAGATGGCTCCCAATGTAATTCACATTAACACAGATAGTTTTTACGCACATCATGCAGAGGTTACCAACCGGAGTCTTCAACAACTTATAACGATGCAGTCAAACATCAAAAGGCCTCAAGGTCCCAAACTCCACTGTAAATAAAAAGTGTAAATACTTGGACTTAAATCTAATTATGTGCAGAAAATAAAGGTAATCCCTTCCCCCACTCACCATTTTCTGCCACTCAATTTGCCACATGTACTTCTAAAAGGGAATGGAAAATGATTTTCAGATTCCAAGTTAGGGTCTATTTGTTTTAGAATTCTGTAAAATTAATTAATTTTGACCGTGTCTCAATAAATGTCAGTCATAAACTTATAGTGAATTGAAACATACAATTTCATGGGTGTTTTAGTGTTATTTTCTTATTAGAATTGGAGTTTCACCTCGATAATAGATAAAGGTATACATTAAAGTTCAACATAGACTATTGTAAAACTCCAATTCCGATTGGACAACAATAGCAAAAGCAAGGGCAGAACTACCACTAAATTTTGTCCATATCTCCTGCAAACATGTTGATTTAACTAGCATTGGTAATTAAGTAAATACATGGATCATAATCGATCTTCTTAATAAAGATATCACAAAATTCTTCCAGAAAATCAAAATGTCAACAATCACCAAACTCCCAAAAATAATCCTAAACAAAAAAGTACACCCTAAATAATTTGATAATTGAAGCAATTGGCAAGCAATTAGGGAAATTCGAAGGAATTGACACTGACCGTGAAATCAATGCCGGGGTGATCGGAACTCCAGAAAATGTCATGATCGACGACAACAAAGTTCCCCGAAACGGTGTCGCCTTCATAAAGCACATACTCGTAGACGCACTCGACTTCGTGCACTGTCACAGACAGCGATTCAATGCGAGCAAAGAAGCTCACAATCAAACACATCAAAACTGTCCACATCTTCGCGTTTCTCATTGTGCTTGCACCCCTCTCTTAGGGTTTTATTATTTTGAAAGCAAAGAATGGAAATTAAGAGAACTTTCTGTGGTGGGGAAGTAAGAATTGCTTTCAGATCTTAAAGACTGAATGTGACACACTTTGAAATGCTTACTTCTTTCTCTCTCTCTTCCTTTTTCTCCGGTTCTTCTTCTGCGACTGCAAAGACAAGCCAACAAAACAGTTCCCCTTTCGTTGATGGAGCCGCTGTTTATAGAGCTGACGTGTAAATATAGACGTGCACCAGCCAATCAGATAACGGAGTAGGTGCACAAGTACACAGAAAAATAAAAAGATAAAAGATATATATATATAATTATCTCTATCCTTGCACTTAAATAATATTTTTAATATAAATTAAATTATTAAAAAATATTTTAATTAATATTTAATTTAATAAAAATTTATAAATGTATTAAATAAGTTTTAAATTTTAACCTTTTAAGAAAAAAAAAAATATCCGTCACCTCTAAAATGTTATATCTTATCTTAAGTTGAAACATGAGTAAATGATGATTTTGTACATTTTGATTTTTTTTTAATGTATGATTAAAAATGTGAAATTTCAAATTTAAATTGAAATAAAATCTAAATCACTATTATAAGTTAAGATGTGATAATTAGAAACTATAATAAAAAATATATTATAATTATTAATTGAAACACGTAACAACACATGTTCACATTTTTAATGATAAAAAAAATCAATGAATATTACTTGTAAAAATTAGTTATTATTATCATTAAATTTAACTTTAATCTTTATATTTTAAAATCTTTTTAATAGCCTTAGAATATTAAAAAATACGTTATCAATTATATAATAATAAATAAATATTACTAAATATTATATTTAAATATAAAATAATTAAAATTATTTTTAATTTTTTATCAATTTTATTAAAAAAAGTTTTTAATAAACAATAAATTTAGATATAAAAAATAATTACAAGATATTTTTAAAAGAAGAAAATTAAATTTACCAATTTAAAAATATAAAAAAAATTAAAAAATTAGAAAAATTAAAGAAGTATTTGTCCCTGTATATGCCAAACTTATAATTGATGTATGATTACAAATATAATCAATTATAATATATAATTATTATTTTTAAAAAGACAAACTTTTTCGTAAATATATTTCTATAATTGATTATGAAGCAATTATAGTTGATTATGGAAATATTATTTTTTTAATTATTATCAAAATAAATAAATAACATTGATAATAAAATAAATAATAAATAATCAATAAAATAATATTTATTTATTTTTTAAATTAAACATTAACATTTATTTTTCTTTTTTAATAAAAAAAGTTTTATTTTCATGATTATTTGTCTGTTAAATTTGTAGTCATATTTAACTTGGAGAACCAATTATTCTTCTCATGAGTTAGGTATATAATAATTAATTTATATTATAGGGTGCCGTGGATACATGTTTAGGACATATAATTTATCCCTTAACAAGAGAGAATTTTAAAACAAAAGAAAAGTGGTTGGTAATGATGACTACAGAATGGAACACTTTACCAGCTAATAGGGAAATCTTCAACATGACATAATGGCATACACTACATTTCCAATTTTGTTGAGGCATTATTCTGTTTCAAAGTCTTAAACTTTCCATCTATGGGCGTTGAAAAATGGAGAAAGCACAGAGGCATGTTCCAAGAGTTAAACTGGGTAGCCAAGGCTTAGAGATAAAGTTGCTTATTTTACCATCAGACCAACTCAATCCCCAGTACTATTATTAACTGTTGTGTTCATCATCCAAAGTAATTGCTTTCAATGAATTGAATTAATTTAACATTAAGAGGAAGAATACATTCTATCATTTTTAGTACCTTCAATTGTCTTCATAAGCTTGCTTTTCTCAATCTCTGTGGAACTAGATCTGTTTTCGTGTTCATCTACTCAAGGAATTATCTTGAACAGAAAAATGAATGCTTACATTAAAATGAATTGTGAAAATATTATTTAAATGAATTATGGAATCTCCTCTGCTGCATATCTCTATACTAATATCATAAATCGATCCGCTCTTACTCACCTGTAGCATCATACTTTTCTTTTCTGTTGTGAGGTGTTCATTTATCTAACAGACTCCTCCAGTTTTGGCATTTATGGTAACTTATTCTTCTTTTTCAAAGAAATGCAGTTGGTTGGTATCCCTTAAACAGAGGGTTTTTAATAGCAGTCATTGTTGCACTTGATATTGATAAATTACAGATAAATACCTATTGATGAGACAGTAACTACGGTCTCAATACTAATGAAAATAATCCAAAAACCTTGATGTTGTGACCAGAAATCTTAGTCACAAACTGTTTTTTAAAACTTTGCCCCTTGGTATAGATTATCTTCCAGAGTACGAGTCTTAATAGTGTTTCATTCCAGAAGCTTGAGAATAAAGAATCCTTCATATATACTTTCATGATTCATAAATCATAGTAGTGTTGATGTTGATTGACTTTACCGATTTGGATTATTTTAGATTAAGAGATTAGAGGAGTAGTACAATGTTAGTTGTAAAACATAAATTATGTTAGAAATTTAGGGGATGTAAAGGAGTAATATTTATACTACTACTTAAAAAGAGTTACATACATTCAGGTGCTTCTTTTAGCATTTCAACAGACCTAGTCTTTGATTCAATATTTGTGGTAAGAACAGAATCTGCAGTATATATTCATTAGTGGAATGCAGGTTTCTAGGTTGGGCTTTGGATGTGGAGGATTATCTGGAATTTATAATGCTCCGCTATCACATGAAGAAGGATGTTCAATTATTAAAGAAATATTCAATAAGGGTGTCACCTTCTTTGATACGTCGGATCTTTATGGAGATAATCATGATAATGAAATCATGGTTGGCAAGGTAACACATTATCCTACTAATTATTTTATTTTATTTTAATTCTGAATGTTGAAGTGTTTGAGTTTCAAAACAAATCACTCATTATGAGGCAAATGGCCTGTATTTGTCTTACAAATTTCGTTATAACATGATAACATAAGTATAAGTTTGTTCAGACAATCACCTAGTGGGGGAATATCTAACTTGTGGAAAGTTCAAGTCCAGTATGATATAGTGGGACCTAATAAGAGTAAACTGAACTTACATCAAAGCACAAAAGGAGAGGAGGATATTCATAATTACTGTATTTACTTCAACTCACTCCATACTATCTTCAATACAGTAGTTTAAATGGCCATTTTATTGGCAAATTTCATACTTTATAATATCATAAACTTGGTAAGCGGTGCATCTAAGGCGGTGGAGCATTCTTATCTTGTAGAAATTGATTATAGTATAATTAAAAAGGTCATTTATACTGTAATCAGGCTTTAAAACAACTTCCCCGGGAAGAAGTCCAGTTGGCTACAAAATTTGGTATTACTGTATCTGAAGGGTTGGTTTTCAGGGTAAAGGGTACCCCTGAATATGTGCGACAGTGCTGTGAAGCTAGTCTTAAGCGGCTTGATGTGGACCATATTGATTTATACTATCAGCATCGAGTTGATACTTCAGTGCCAATTGAAGACACTGTAAGCTTTCAATGCTTTCTACCCTTGTTAGTTATGCATACCATTCCAATTTTCAACACTTTCAAACTGTAGATGATTGAGAGTTTTAACACTGAACTCTGCATGAAAGATGGGAGAGCTCAAACAGCTGGTAAATGAAGGAAAGATAAAATATATTGGGTTGTCCGAGGCTAATGCTGACACTATAAGGAGAGCTCATGCTGTTCATCCTATTACTGCTTTGCAAATGGAGTATTCCTTGTGGTCCCGTGACATTGAAGAAGAAATAATTCCACTGTGCAGGTATTTAAATAGGAAGCTTAATCTACTGTATTTTCTAACTACAAATTATACATTTTCACACTTGTGTTTTAATATGATATATTTTCTACCTAACTCTTTCGGTTATGCTTTTAACTTGCATTATCTACAAAATATCTGAAAGAACTTCTTTGTGGTCTAATGTCTAACTAAGAAGCATTTTGTACTTGCAGAGAACTTGGGATTGGTATAGTGGCATATAGCCCTCTTGGTCGTGGCTTTTTTGCAGGAAAGGCGGTGGTAGAAACGTTGCCTAGTCAGAGCCTGCTGGTATGCAGCTAATGACTAAGTAGTACAGTTTTCATGTTTGCATGAATTTGTAGCTTTTCTTTCCCTGTTGTGATGATTAAAAAAATAACACCAACAAGACAAGTTTAAAATACTTGTTGGATCACATATATGCTGAGTGAAAATGAGATATATATGGCATTGAGTTGGTTCAATTCCTGCAGTGACTATCCATTGAAATTTGCTCTTATTTTTGTAACAGACTATGCATCCCAGGTTCACTGGAGAAAATTTGGAGAAGAACAAGCTTTTCTATAAAAGACTTGCTGACTTGGCTTCTAAGCACGCATGCACTCCTTCACAATTAGCCTTGGCATGGCTTCTCCATCAGGGAAATGACATAATCCCTATACCTGGTAGTGTCTTTATTACATTTAGGAAGACTTTCATTTCCACATGTCAGATGAGTTCCTTATTATCTATTTTTACTGTTCAAATTTTCCGACTTTTCTTTGTCATACGGGCTTAACAAATTATGCCAAATTATTTCTCTTAAAAAACTTACCGCTTGTGAAGAAGGAAAAAACATGACATGATATCTAGATCTTGTTCATGAAATATTTAACTATAGTAAGCATGAGAATTTGTAAATTAATTCCAATGACCAAGTACTTTTACCGTGTATTTCTTTGATGCTATTAGGGACTACTAAACTGAAGAACTTTGAAAACAACGTTGCATCTCTGGCTGTGAGGCTTACAGATGAGGATTTGAGGGAAATTTCTGAAGCAGTTCCTGAGTATGAAGTTGCTGGGACACGAGAGTATGATATGTTAAGCAACTACATTTGGAAGTCTGCAACTACACCACCAAAGTAATTGTGTTGAGAAAACCCGTGCAAGTCTGAAATGAAATAATGTCATGTTTGTATTCACCCGTCATGCTTATCACAATAAAATTCTAACTGGAATATACTCCTCTGTTTGACATGAAAATTAAAGATTTTTTCTCTTCCCCTTAAATTGTTATTTGTGCTAGTTTATAGATTATTCTGGACTTATATCAGATATATTTTCATATTTCCATATGTAGTGAAGGATTGCTCCTTCAAGCTTATCTACTAGGTTTGCTATTTGCTGGCAAATGACAATGCAGTAATTAATTTTACAACTTCACTTAAACTATTCTTTTTTACACTATTCTTTTCCTTAAGAAAAGAATAATGTTTTTTTTACTAGCTATGGAAATTTGATATTTTTTAAGTGTATAAACTGTTTACTACAAGGGTTTTAGAATGGGCCATAATTTCTGTACAAATAATATGATAAGTGATTGCGTGAGATATCAAGTATCAGGCCGGTCCAGAGAGAGGATTTGGTCTATAATTGAAGAGCATAAAAAAAGAGAATCCACTTTTTTTTTCACATAATTTTAATGTGATAAAATTATTTTTTAATAATATTTTAACTCGACTTTCTTTATTTTATTGAAACTTCTTATTTTTTAAATTTAAACTTATATAAATATTTAAAAATAATAAATGTTTTATAGATTACAAACTGGGTCAGTCCACTGTTTTTGATCTACATGTTTTAATCTATCAAAATTAAGTCAGGAAATCTTTTAAATTTGTTTCAATTACTGTTAAAGGATATACTTTACAAAATTACCGCTACTATTTTATGTTATTTTCTTTTGAAACCAAAGAATTAAGATAATAAGAAAAAATATAATTACCAATTAATATATATACCAGATTTGCTATAAATTATTTTAAATATAAAGGTTAACACTAATGTTATCTTCCTGTTTTACTTTTTGAAGAATGTTTTTAGGTCCAATCGGGATTAAATCCTATAAACTAATCTTAAAACTTCATCCAGAATTGGAAGTCTTTTTGTCGAATCAAATTCTTAGAAGGCATGTCATCTTAATTGCATTAAGCTTTCAATGAATTACGCTTACGTTTGGTTAATTAATAAAAATTTGTGTAGATGTGTGTAGAATGTTCTAGGTCTCACCGAACTAGGAAGCAGTAACAATAATGAAGTGTTTCCTTCTGGTTGTGATGAGAGCCACGTCTCCTACTTTTGCCATGTGTGGACAAGTGAACCCACGTGAACCAATGAACTTTAGGACCTAGATACCCATGACGTGGAACCTAAATATCCACCACAATACTTGCCCTCTAATTCTATTTAATGAGCCTTCTTCACCACTTTATTCACCACACCAAGAGTTGTGACTGAAGTGTGATTCATCGAGTTATCCTCATAGATTTTGTGTTTTAGGTAGCAAGAGAAGCATCTTTATAAGTAGTCCTCGGATCTAGCATTTTTTATATTACAACATTGTGTGAATTTTGGAACTTTGCCATTAAACCAATTCATCAATGGCTGCCTCTTCTTATGCTATGCAATCAATCCTCGCAAACCCTATGATCAGCATATCCAGCAGGTCTAGGGTGAACCATTTTGGCATTCCGGCCATGTACATGAGAAGGAATGTTAGCCTGAGAGTTAGGTCCATGGCTGAGGTAGTTGTCACAACAATTTCAGATATCATAGTATATATGATGTTTCTGACATGTTGCAATGTCATTTGGTCTGACAATCATATGTAATTAACCATTCTTTTTCTTTTGTTATATGTGCAGGAGGAGCAACCAAGTGAGCCAGCAACCTCAGTTACACCACCACCATCAGTAGAATCCGTGCCACGACCAGCTGCTACTCCTTCCCCAAAGGTGAGCCTGTGTTAAATGTTGAACAAAATTATGTAACTTTTGTCGTTCTTTCTGCTTTGAGGTTTAAACAGTTTATGATAAGATTTTCTGGTTATCGACTGTAGAATGAAATTTCACAGTAATGTGTTAATTTAAGAATATAAAATACTTCAAGTCTCTCCTCTTGTTTTTTCGGGTTAAGTTTAGTCACAAGCTTAAATCAGTACCACTTTGGTTCATTAGAGGGTGAAGGTTAAATTTAATTGGTCCTTGCATCACCTTTTTGTTTTAAAGGTGTTAATTTTGGATAATATCTATCAATAGTTGTTATGCGCCAACAAATTGAACATGTTAGTGTGGAAAACTGGTGGGAGTATTTTCGTCTAATGAGATAGTATTAGGGATTAAAATGGAACGTTTATATTAAGGAGACCAATCAGAAAGCATGATTCGGAAGAGTATTTTAAATTTAGTTGCCAATTAACTACAAGATAGTTGTTGTGCAAATGTGAATTTTTATACGAGACACCCCAAATTGACAAGATGGTTAATTACAGGTGAGCACCAAATTCTCGGACGTGTTGGCATTCAGTGGGCCAGCACCTGAAAGGATCAACGGAAGGCTGGCCATGATCGGGTTTGTAGCTGCAATGGCAGTGGAAGTAGCCAAAGGGCAGGGTGTCTTTGAACAAATATCCAATGGTGGGATTCCATGGTTCTTGGGGACAAGTGTGGTGCTTACCCTTGCTTCCTTGATTCCACTGTTCCAAGGTGTGAGTGTGGAGTCTAAGTCTAAAGGGTTCATGTCCTCGGATGCAGAACTGTGGAATGGGAGATTTGCTATGTTGGGTTTGATAGCCCTGGCTTTTACTGAGTATGTCAAGGGAGGTACCCTGGTGTAAATACTTAACTCACCCAAATGGTCTTAATAATCATTCTTGGTTAGAAAGACCATTCTATCTGTACTTGTGTTTTTTTAAACAATATCATTAATTATATGAAAATTTCATGACATTCAATTGTTGTTCCTAAAGCATAGGAATCTATGATCACCAACATTTTACATACTAATAGGTCAAACGAAACCTCTTCGCTGAGCAAATCTCTCCACCTAAAAACATAATCCAAAATTGATTTAAACAAATAAAAACTATTTTTTTTTAAGATTTATATTTTCTTAAATTGTATATTTTGACTTGGATTTTGAATAAAAAAAAAATCGAAGCAAATTAAATGAAACTGTATTTATAATTAAATATAATATCATATGATAAAAAATTAATTATTATAATTAAAATAATAGTATATGTTAAATAGTTAATTATCAAATAATAAATTTTATTTACAGTATATTTATATTTATTAAAATATGATAATAAATTTGTATGCTATTTTTAATTATACAATTATGTAATTTATTATAAATTGTTGAAATTACTATAAATTCGTCCACAGGTTTTTTTATTCTAGAGGTCAAATATTGTAAGCACTTCTAACAATTCATCCCTTTTTCAAGGATTGTATATTGCAAGGATTCGAATCAGACACATCTCACTCGAGTATCCCTAAGCAAACTCTACACCTTAAATTAACTAAACCAGCATCCTTTGTTTTGTAAGAAACTTTTCAAAGAAATATATTACAATTTAAAATGTTACAATAATTATTGTAATAAGTGCAGAAGTTGTATTCAGAATATTAAACAAAGAAATTATTAATCGTATCAGTTAAGACATAATTGAAAAACAAATCTGTCATAATCATTATGTCAATATTCCATTATTGTTCGATTAAAACAATATTGATGAATGTTACAGACTTGTTATGATGCTGACACAAAATACAGAGGCAATACAAAAGAGAAATTCCAAGATGAAAAGCAGTTAGTTACCGAAGCACAAGGATGTGAGCACAGCTCCAAAAACTTATGATATGACATGGATATATTAGTGTCACCCCTTATTAATTGCACGATATTTGAACTTCATCTACGGGAATGAACCTCTACACTCAAATTTATGAACAGAAAAGAATGAGAACAATACACATCTCAGCAGTTTCTTCTTTTTCCAGAAATCGTATCTATTGCGTATGTACAAATATTCACCGATAGAAACTATATTGTCTTTAGCCACGTTTGTGAAACCCCCGGTTATGGATCGAGCTGATATTCAGGCTTGTCAAAATCACCATTTTGGAGTGTGCTTCCCGCCACCCCATTTTCGAGTGCCTGCAAATCATTACAAGTCAATGTCCAAAACAATAGATGAAAGCAGTGTGTCGTATCCTATACAAATGAAATTAAGACCATATTAAAATAAATTAATGTTGACCTAACACTACACTACACAGGACAATGCTATACGATGGATGGTGGGGGAACCAGATCTTCTGCCCTACGTGATTAATACGGCAAATATAATGGGATTATTCAATTTTGTCAAGCGGGCACGACCTTGGTTTCCTACTAAATAAATAAATGTGTCTTCTATTGTGCATTACACATATGGGATGCAAGAATGATAATGATGGTAAGCATTTATCCATCATAAAAAAGGTAACATAATAAACAAAAGGTAGAAGAAAGATTATCACCCGTTAAAAAGAAAAAGGAAAACGTATTGTTTGATTAGTTTTATGTACGCACAAACAGAGACAAAAAAAGAAACAGAGAGAAGTTCAGATACATACTTCTGTTTGTAGATCAACCGGAAACAAATTTATGGCTCCTGTATTGAATGAGAATCCACTGAAGAGGACACAACTTTTGCATTAGTGATGCAAAATGGAAAAAAAACATGGGTAGAAAACAATTGACAAAAGTTAAAATAAAAGATAAGATGGATACTACAATTAATTTCTGGAGCTAGCGTTTCTCAAGTCTCAATGCATAATGATTATCAAGGATGGTACTTAATAAGCAAGCACAGGCAATTTACATGCAGAATGAAATGAAATAAGACCAACAAAAGTCAAACTGAGTAAAATAATTATAAGTAGCCTTAAGACAATGTGAATAAGATGCTCCAGGAATCATACCAATGGGATAGTACTAGCTGCCAAACATATGGGATAAAAAACTCCTCTGGATGACTCTCTTGTTCATATGTGAAACGCAGTTGAGTAAACATCTGCGAAAAAAAATATAGCCTCATTGAAGCAAGACAAATAAGCCACCTAATGATATTCCACACCAGAAGCAAACCACAAAGCAAATAAATATATTTCCATCTCACCTTCATTCCATCGCCCCTCCAAGAACGACAATTGACAATTATGACTTGGAGCACTTCATTGACTGACCAGTCACCGTCCTCTCTTTGAGCATCCATATGACTATTGAAAAAATCTAATACCTGTAAATATTTAATAGATACATTTTTCAAACACTTGAGAAACATAATTTATTATACAAAGACATGCTTCATTAATGTGACTAAAGATAGCACAAAATTTTGCAACTTTCATTTAAGTATAACAAATAACACATACAGTATAAATGTTATCAATCAGTTCATTGAAGCGTGGATGACTCTTGAATGGCTGAAAGACTTCCTGCCTGTGCATTATTGCATACACTACCTGCCCCAGACACATAAGAAATCAGTAAGAGAGATGCAAAAGGTTATAATGTAAATTTCAATTACTGCAAACTAGATCAAAATAGACATTATATATCTTCTCAGTCAATCGAGTAAGGATCACCTACCTCAGGATTCCGAGGCAGTGCATAAGTAAGGATTGCATTTATTATTTCTAGTACAAGCCTCAAGAAGTCAGTGTAAATGTGCAATTCTGTTGACTGCACCAAAAAACTATATAATTTAGAAAAAGGATTAAACTAAGTTCGTAATCAATCCAAACAGATAAGCACCAAGGCAGTACATACCATATCTTCTACAAGGTTGTTTCCTTCAACTGAGTTGCCTTTTGCGATATGGAGTTTATTATCTCTGTGTTCAGCTAATTTGTTATACCTATTAAGAAGCAAATATTTGGCCACATTTTAAACCAGAGATTACAATGTTCTAAAACATACAGACTGGAAGATTAGAAGGCAAACAAATGAGTGACATACTTGCGTGAAAGCATGTCAAAAAGGCTGACTAGTCTCTGAGATGCATATGCACTCAAACGATGAACATGAGGTGCCATGTTTGCCAAGGTTGCCAGACATGTTGTTTGGAGATAGACATCCTATCATAATACATTAAAAAAACAAAATGATCAAAGAAGATCTATATAAATAAAACAAACAATTTTATTATTTTATGAACACAAACTACTTAGATAAACAAGGATCAGAAGCACTTCCTACCCAGATTGAAATATGTCAATTCTATTTGTATCTGTTAGCATACTTTGTATGTCATCAGGGCTTCAATAGACATAGGCTAACAGATATCAATGCTTTCAGAGTTTTAATCCCAGGCTGGTACAATTGTAAACTTAATGTCTGTCCTTAAATAATTGTTTTATTCATGAATACTACTTTCAATACACAATGTCCAAATATCCTATTTTCCCACACTAACAAAAGATGGCGTCACCAGTTTGTTAATAAATGCAAACTTAGAGTTCACATACTTGACTGAAAAATAAATGACTGAGATAGAGACTTTCAAGTTTAATATTTGTTGAATACAAGAGAGAAATGTTAGTAAAGGAAAATACCAATACATGCCCTTCTAAAATATACATTAGAATTACACGGAGGTCTAATTTCATTGGGCCAGTGATATAAATAGTAACCATGTACAGAGCAGTTTATCAGCAGAAACAAATCCAGTTTTCGCATTTGAGTTAAAGTATCAATAATTCAACTATAATGAGATGAAGTATTTCACATCAAAGAGAAACATCACGATTAATAGCATCAATCACTTTACACATTCAACTAATAAAGTCATAATTCATATAAACTCATAACAGTCACATGTCTTAGTAATAACCACATTAATTGGCCAATATATTAGGTATTTTTTTCATATAATATATGTAATGTCTGAATTAAATAATCATGAGATTAAATTGACAGTCCATCTCAGTTTAAGATTTATACCCTTAGTTTCGACAAATTATACTGTACAGTTCTGATAAGAATTATGACCATGAGGGAACCAAGGGATGTCTGATGGAGAAGGCGTTCTTTGTACCATGGGACACCAGTCAATATCTGTTCATTCATATACCACATTAGCATTTAGTGCAATCCACACATTTTTAGGACAAAATCTAATGCCAAACGACAACTCTCACCAGCTTATGAATGCTTGCATTAAAAGAAGAATCTTGACTGAGTATGAGAAGAATAATTAGCAACATGTAAATTTGATTAGCCGTCCTTGTTGAAGCATTGTATAGAGCTTCCAGAATAGGCATTAACTGTTAATGTCATAAGATAAATAGGTATCAGAATAAGGCTTCAGCCATTCTACACGTATCAGCAGGTGGTCAATATATCACATGGTAATCAAGTAAATACGTTTTACAAAATAATCCACAACATAGCTTAATCAGAAATTCTTCTTGAGTTTTAAATAGTAAATAATTAATTCTTTCCCACTTCGTTCATAGGAGAAACTTAAGTTTACTTATTCATACCAATGTATCCAGATCTGTCCGCACCAATACATACTCCAGAAAGGCAGAATTCCCTTGCAACAATGAGTAAAGCAGTAGAACAGCTGCCTCATCAGCTAAGCATCTGCAGAGGAATAAACATTAAAAAGCATAAAAAATAATAAATGTGTAAAATCCAAAAAATAATGAATTGCAACTACTATGAATGCATGATACTATATCTGTAAAACTTGTACATTTAATAAAATGTACAAAGTGAAAAATCCAATAAATCTTGCAATATCTAGAAGCAGGGAGTGTAAACGGCACTCGTTAAAAAACTGAAAATCAGGTACCGCAAGGCACAAGAGCCTCAAACAATGAATTATAGTAATAGGGACACAAAGTAGCAAATAGCAATTATATGCCTGAAACATATAAGATGGAGAAATCTGTAACTAACTGAAGACCAAACATGATGGCAGGTGTGGGGAACAAGGAGTAAATTTTTATTTCTAATGTCATTTATTTTTTCCCTCCCTTTCTTTGATCTAAGAAACAATTGTGAACAGAGTGTAAGAAACAAGTTTTCTAAATGTCATAATAAGACTGATGGACAACTAGGTAAACATTCCGATTATGTGACATTTGCGAAACGGAAGTTTTGACTTATCATGATAAACAGTTTACAAACATGCAAAATTGTACTACCATAATTTGCTGAGATGGACTCAATTAAAACTGTAGCTAAGCATGAAACGGATGTAGTATGTTAACTGTCAAAAACTACAGGAGCAAAAAACTCACATCCCAAGTGTATCAAACAATGAAGCAAAGGGAAGCTTTATGTGTCGAGCACTATGTGCATTGCCCTCAATATCTACACGATCCACTGCATTTAAAGGTCTGATAAAAAAATTGCTAGCGTCCTTAATCAAATAAAATAGCATGCATAGATATGAAAAATATATTACATTCACAATCAATTGCATGTTCTAATGCCTTGCAGTAAGGATTGTCAGAGAAGTGGGGATTTTCTTTGAGTAAAGAATCTGATGTGGAAGATTTGTTATTCGTGTAGTCCTCACTCACAACACATTTATGATAATGAACGAGAACAAGCAGCACATGAATACTGATATCTGCAATAGGACTTTTTGATCCTTCACCACTCGAACTGACCAGATAACTAAATGGAAATAAAACAATATTTGCTGCAAGGTAAAGATAAAAAAGCCAAAAAAGAGCATGTATCAGTAAGTTTCCAAACTTCACATGAGAATCCTTGAGAAATAATGAAAATTATATCCAAAATGCATATTTGACTTCAAAGAATCCATAAATATTAAAAAGAAAAGAAAAGTATCTAGAGTCATCATACCCGCTGCAGAACCAACTCTCTGTAGCACACTACTCTGACTTCCATCAGACGAGATGGAATAAGTTGCCCTATTAAATGGAACATTAGAACGGACCATGAAGTTTAGAAGCAATCTGCGAACAACTGAACCAACCAGAGAGCTGTCCTGCAAAAATAACAATGCACAGATGTTTACTATCTGCTAATACACAATAACTCAACAATCAAGGTTTGATGTTAAATTTCAAGGTTTAACCTGGGCCATTGCTGCATCAAGAAAGGGGTTTACGTCATTTGGTCCAGGAGATGACCCACAAAGAAGCTGAGTGGACATTGCAATAATCATGAAATTAAGCAGCTCTAGGTGTAGGAGAAATGTATCTGGGCTATAATAGTAATAATAAATTGTCAGGACAAAATTGCTCACTCAATAACTCAACAATTAGCACGTTAAATTACTCATGAGTAATGATATACCTCACTTCTACTGATGCTATAAAGTTCAGCACATTCCGCATAACAAAATTTTCAATGGTTTGATCTGTATAAAAATAAAAATTTAAAAACAATTAAGAGATTTGAATAATAATGGAAATAAACGCATAAAAACCAAAAAAGACTTGAAAGGGGAATATGAAATAATTCATGTGAAACCCAATAAAAGTAAGGAAGTTCCAATTAAAACAAAATGCGAAAAACCAAGTCTATGTCACACCAAACATAATAAGTTGACATTCAACCCAACATTTCTCACTCAGTAGGAATCAAAATTAAGTTTCAGCTTTTACACGAATCTTAAGCTAATATACCCAAAATCATATGTAAAACAAAGTTCAATATAATTTATATGTTTATACGTTAGCACAGTTTAATTATATATATCTGAAACAATGAGTCATACATACCTCTCAAAACATCCTTCGGTACAGCCTCGTCGTCTTCAAGTGACAGATATAACTGGATATCCCCTTGGACACTTTCAATCAAGTACTTCAAAAATATTGAACTGAAGTACACTGCATTAACAGCCTTTTCATAGACCAAGGGAGATACACCAGAAGAAGACATGGACTCTTGCAAGCAGCAAGCTAGATGGAACAAAATCTTAGCAAGATGTCTGGTGTGACAATTGTTTTTGGCTGCAAACAATTAGGAGAAAACCAACAACCAAAATTTCAAAGTAAGATCTTGCCACGAGGGAAAAAACTAGTCTCCTAAACAGTCAATACATCAATTAACAAATCATAACATAAAATTCAAAGAGAGTCAGACTATAAATCATTCAGAATTACTTTAATTAGAAACCCAATTTCTTTAGAAAACATAATCACCATTCTGAAGTCCTCAACATTATCATAATTTTGAGATACGAAACCCATACTCCAACATTCTAAGCCATTAACCAATGCTACATCCCACGAATCGAACAATTGAAGCCTCTCCTTCAAATAATTACCATTCTAATCCTAAAAAACGATGATCAGAGAAAGTAATTAGAATACAACAAACCTAACAGCTCGCAAGCTTGTTGAACACGTTGAGCGGGCCATTGGACATTGAGAGGAAGCTCTAGCAATTTCTGCCAGAACTCTGACGAGAGAGGGAAGGGCTGGTCGTTGACGAAAGTTCCGATCAGATATTCCGCCGTCTCCGGCGAGAATGCGCCACTCTTGCGCGGCGTTGACGGCACCGACCCCATTCGAAGAAATGAGGGTTTTTCTCGCGATGTAGTCGTCGATAGTGTGTCAAATCTCGTGGACTCTAATTTGGTGTCAGATTCAAGGCAACGGCATTGCGCGAAAAGTCGCCGAGAGATCACAAGGATTTGATCCGAAGACGAAGAAGGAGATGGGTTTTTAAAATCTCGCGAGCTAAGGGAACACAGGGAGTGTGGAAGGGTGAAGAACCGCAACAACGACAAAGAGCTTCGGAACGAAGGTTTTGCAGAGAAATTAAGGACTTGTTTGGGTGTTTACGCGTTTTGCCGTTTCTATTTGGCGAAATCGCACTTTTAAATTGTTAAAATCCAAACAGGATACATTTCATTTTCGTCAAAACAAAAATTTATTTTTCTTCTTTTAATTTCATAAATATCGTCGTTAATAAAACAAACAATAATAATAATAATAGAGTATCGTATTCAAATTTTCGTACCCATTTTGTTGAAACAAAAATTAGAAGGGAGATTTACGTTTGATGTGAAAATGTTAAAGATCTAAACCTTATTAAAGGTTCCATTAACTAAATCAAGTAGTAGATCAAATAATAAAACTTAATAATAATGGAAAATAAAAACATTATAGGGATGATTTTCACGATGCAATGTGCATTTGGCCTAATGCTTTAATATAATAACCCAATGCTGTTATGCCTGATTGTGTGCCAAACATGTGAGTGGAACAATGATAGTAAAAAAAATTAATTTTGATGTATTATGGTGTTTACATATAATTTAAAAAAAAAAATATATATATATATAAATATTATTTAGTGGATGAATATGTATTAGACTGGTATTTCTTTTAATAGTATGTGTTTTTATTTGTGTATAATACAAAAATTGCGAGGTTGAAATAGTTAGAGATTAATATTTATAGTCATATTTAAATGTTATAATAATAACGATGGTTGATTATTTACTTATTATTATATTTTATTATAATTTTTTTTTTCATTTTGAAGATTTTTTTTTCTGTTAAAAATTATGCTTATTTGAGTTATTTTTTATCATTTATATGATTTTTTATATGTGGATATAATTTAGTTTCTGTTTCTCATATAAAAATGTGTTAAATAAATTGAATGTCAATTTCTCGCTAGTATAGTCTTTTTTACATAGATAAAATTATTGAGATTGAAGGTCACATTTTTGTAGAATATAAATTTTATCTTCACTTATTTAATTATATGTATATATAACTGAGATTTATTAAATATCACATTTTTATAGAATAATATTTTGTATTAATGTACTTGTATCCTATCATTTTTAAAGTTAGGGTCATTTAAATAATTAATCATATAACATAAGTTTTAGTAGGAAGTAAATAGTGTAAGTATAAATCCATGGCATTAAAAATATTAATGAAGAATTAAGAATACTTCACTTTCCAGTGCCTAACTTCTAAAGAAAGAAAACAAAGTTTTAATTTAAAAGATGTCACAGTGTGACAAGTGTTTGGGTCCATTTGCTTATTATTATACTATTTCACTATTCGTTAAAATATGCCACGCGTATAATTATACTTATATAATTTTTTTTCACATTTTTATTGTCGGTCACCGCAATAATAATAATTATAATATATATAATAAAAAGAGAATAAAAAAATTTGTTTTATACCATGTAATAGATTGTTTTTAATTGAATTTTGACATTCAAAAACTTAACAATTTGAAATTTTCTTAAATTTGTACTGACTCTATTTATAATAAATTAATTAATTTTAAAGTCAATTTTATAAACCATAGAGATTTTTCAATAAAGTTTTTCACACATAATTAGAAACTTCAACTTTTTTTTTTGGGGTTGGTGTTTCAAAAATTAATATTAATTAATTGAATACATTATTTTTACTATCAAGTTGGAATTTATCTTTGGAGTACGAGAACATAAAATAATTAAATAATATGTTTTAAAATAAAATAAAAAATATAAATTATTAGAAAATTGTATGAATATTCCTATAAATTCTTTCTGTGCCGGCTCTCAGTGATTGGGTGGGTGTTGGTGAATCCGATGATGGAGGTGCCACCAATCGCGGAAATCAACGCTTCAATTTGCTCGTCATTCTCATTATTTAATCACCGTTTTAAGCTAAGCAAAAGAAATGACAAAAAATTAAACTAATAAAAATTAATTGGTTAATTTTTTTAAAAAATTGAATCCAAATCAATCTATGCTCGTTTAAAATTCTTTCTTTTTCTCATATATATACTTTTATATATATATATATATTAATAAAATAGACAGAGATTATGTGATAATAAATTCAAGCTCAGTGATGACTAGACCCAGTGAGCCACTGAATCATATCCCATCAATGTCTCTAATTTTCAAGTCAATTCACCACTCTTGACTTTGTTGATTGGTTTCAGAGACGTCTCAAACTTTTTAAAGATTTGAGGGAAGTTGAAATTTCAAGATCTTTTTGAGGAAGCCATCAGAATGAGATGAAACTAAGAAGAGGTTTCAAAATCAATCACCAAGGGGAGTCATAACAAAAGGGAAGAGTCTGAATATTTGAAGATTAGTCATAGGAATTTCCAAGATTATGAACATACACGTGTCCTGCCACCTACACTGCTCATGCATGTCATGTGCAACCTTATCACTATGACAGAAAATTGAAGCAAGCAACCTATGATTCAATCCTATTCAATTCAACATCATCATCAAAACTTCTGCAACTCAAGCCAACTTTTATTTTAACCTTTTCAATTTGTTTTTCCATTCAAGGAAATAAATTAGCATTGATCTCTCTTCAGAGAATTTCACTTGCATGTATCGTTATGTGTTCCATGTTGGTACGCATATGGCATATGACTGACACATGATAATCATTACTCCATCTTCTTCTTCTTACTTGAGCTGCAATATTTATACATGCTAATTATTTTTTTCAGCTTAGTTTTGACTAAAGATTAATACTTCTGCGATAACATAAATAAATCGATAATATTATACTTGAGATTATATCTAAAGTTGATTTTAAGAGAATATCAAACAAAAAAATTAATTAGTGACATGGATACTTCCACTCTACATAATAATTAATTAAGACAAAGGGATGATAATGTGTATAATAATAATAAATTTTAATGAGTATACTAGAAGCAGCTGCTATACCATATATAAAATATAATATAGTATCCTAAATATTTTAATTCTGTTTTATATTATAATATTTTTAATTATAATTCTTTATTTTAAAGATAATATTTTATCTTTTCTCTTATAAAATATTCAATACAATTTTTTTTTTCACAAATATTATATATTAAATTTCTTACAAATATTACATATGAGATCATTGCAACAAAACAGTCATTTTTCACTGATATGATGAGATATTAACTTGAAATTTGGATATAAAGCTAAATTTGAAATAGAATAGTTGAGAAAACCTGAGAAAAACCATGACAAAAGTGCCAATTTGTTGATAACCACGTGATTTAAATGTGGACTGAGAAAATCTCACAAAAAAAAGTCAGTTTAGCACCTTGAATATCAACACAAAACTGGTCAGAAAAGTGTATATATCTAAAAGGAATGAAGGAGATAGTGCCACTCAACTAGTTCATTGAAGCAATGGAAATGCAGCTAGCCTTGAGAATCTCCTATTTAGGACTAGAGGCCAAATAACCAAGTTGCTCCGCCAATACATCTACACCTAGTACACCTTGATCTTCAGTACCCTCATTGAGCAAATTTTGCCAAAACACTTCATCAATATCTTTATCTATACTTTCAAGTTGAATATAATCTTCCTCCATTCTCTTTTGGCTTCCACTTTCCTCCTCCAGATTCACAACAAGGTCTAGATCAGGTACCTCAAAATCTAATACCTTGTCAGCGTATAATATTTGTGGTTCAAGTTTAACGAAACTTGAGTACTCTTCAGCACAACCTAACTCTCCTACATCAACATTACTAGGCCCTTGACCAAGAGGCCTCCTCCTCTTTTTGGAGAAAGCTTCCTCAAGCTCCTTTCTCCACTCCTTCTGCTGAACCAATTGTTGCATGAAGTTGGGATTCTGCATTGCCCTGGCCAAGAAATTCATCATTTGTTGCTGTTTCTGTTCAGTCCTTTTAAGCCTTCCTTCCATTGCTTGAATGTGAACTCTAGTATTCTGTTGCTGTTGTCTGAGTTTCACCAACTCCCCCATAAGAACTTGCCTGTCACGTCTCAACCGATCAACTTCTCCATCTAATCCAAACTGCCCCACCTCAACACAAGGATCCACACCTTGCTGCATCGCATGAGATTGATGATTTGTTTTCCTCCTTCTAATGTTCTTCAAAAGAATCCTTTGCCCTCTAAGAAACATCTCATTAGCAAACTCCCACTTATCTGGATCCACCTTTTTAAACCCCTACAGTCATGTCAAATTCCTTCTAATTCATTTCAAATCTATAAAATATCACTGTGGTATAATGGTTTGACAAATGCATATGATAAAACCCTTACCTAAAGCACATAGCTAAGTGTGACAAGTTTATCAAGCCTTAAATATATTAAGATACAACAACACTGCAGATTAAAGGTGAAAATCGATTGTCTTGTAATGTTTTTATGTTGCAACTTTTTTCCTTTTTCCTTTTCAAGAATCAAAATGGGGAAGTGGGGGAACCTAATAAAGGAATAAAAATGGGACCCAACCAAAGAAGATAGAAGAATTAATACTAACACATCAATTCATGACAAAGAAGATAATTAAGGTTATATATAATGTTGCATCTAAATGCAATTCATATTGAAAACATTTCATCTGATCACAGTAAGAAAAACTAGCTAGGAGAAGAATAAAATATACATCAGATTGGATGATTGGGGAGTAGAAAGAGATGTTACTGACATAGGTATTGAGTTGCCTGACAAAACTGGAGAAATTGTTGTGCTTGAAGAATCTGGGCAGAAGGGTTATGGAAAAGGCCTGTGGATCCCACACAATGAAGCTGTTGTTCCCCGTGCTCCAGGAAATTATATGGTTGGTGGAAGGATCATCAACGATGTCATATGTTTTTGTGAGGAATGGTGGAGGACCAGTTTCATGAAGCCCCTCAATTGGTTGAGGAACTATCATTATTCGCGGATCAAAACTACTACAAAAGGACGAACTTTCTCCAAGAAACTCTTCCTTCACTCGACCTTGAGGATTCATGTTGGAATGTATGTGAAGCTCAAGCTTTGATCTTGTACCCTTTTAATTCTTGCTGTGAAAAAAAGATGGGTTTGCCTTTGACCTTGTTATGAGGCTCTCTTAGCAGCTTGGCTATGAAAGGAGCAACCAACATAGATTAGACCAAGTAGAAGAAACTAGTTCTCCATCTCATGACTAAGTTATGAGCCAAGATATATCTACATTCAGTGTATTATCTAGACTCTTGAGAGTCTAATAGGATTGTTCTTGAAAAAAAAGATACTTAGTAAAAAAAACTATGGAAGCAACTAGTCAAAGGAGTGTAGTTAAACTATTCAAAAAGGAATTTGGCAGATGAGTTTTGAATAATAACAAACTGAAAAGGAAGAACAGGTGTATTGTTATAGAATTAGCTATAGCTCATAAACAAAAACTTAGAAGAGAGAGAAAGAGAGACAGGGAGGGAGGGGTGGAGCAGTGAATGTAGACTTGGATGATGTTAGGGTATGATGATGGGAAGGAAACTTTTGGATTAGAGCGACGTGGAGGAAGGAGAAGCAAGTACAGTATGAGTTTTGTTCATTTTTTATAAATGGCTGTTGTAGATTGATGCTTTTGTTCTTTTCCCTTTTTGCCTTTTTCTTTTGGGCTGATATAATATTATGAGTCATATGCCTAATGGAGAAGGTAAAGCAGATCACAAGAGAAATCTATCAGATAGATATTTTTCTTCTACATTTAATCCTGAGTGTTTTTTCTCCTTTGGGAAAGCCCTTGTTGTTTGGATTAATTAGTTTTGTTCCAGTACAAGTTGTAAAAAAAAAAGAAAGATAAGATATTTATAAGTTAAATTATAATTCCTTTTTTTGTCAACGGCTAGCCGACATGTGAAGACCAAGAAGTTACCAGACCCATTTACTTTATAATTTTTGTTTTATTGTGTCCCTTTTCATCACTTTCATTTGATTTCTTCTTGTATGTGATCTTTCAGGTGTGACTTTCCCATTGGAGGATTTTTCATGCATAAATACCTGTACTTCCTTATACTTCAGACAAATATACATAAATAATCAAAATGTTAAATAATACATCGTGATAGAAAGAAATAGAAAAAAAAAAAAAAGAGAAAAATTTGAATAGAATTTTTTTCAAACATTTTGTTAAACAAAATTTTATTGTATGTTTGAAGTTTCCAATATTTATTTCTTGAAGACACGTGTATCTTATGATGTGTGAGATTTCTATTCATGATTAGGTGATATACAAATATCTCTCATATTAAAAAATAAAATATTTCTATATTAATAAGAGATCCAGACAAGAATGAAAGGATGAAACAACTCACATAAAAGAAAAATACTTTGTGCATAATGGATTTTTTTATTTTTAAAGTATTTTTTAAAATTATTCTCATGTATTTGCAACATTGAGGTGAATAAAAGGAATATGATATTTAGTTTTTGCACCTGTTTTCAATTAAAAAAAATATAAATAGATGACATTGTTTTAACTCTAGAAATATATGAAACATTTTTTTATAAAATTTGTTAATCAAAATTAATTTAAATTTTACAAAACTTTTTTAACATGTATTTTTCTTGTAGTGGAGTTGGGTTCATTTCATTTTAATTTGGCACAAAACACGTATCACTTGGTGATTGATAGAGACATTTTAACTTGTCCAAAAAAACAGTGACGACTGAGATGTTTATGTATGTCTCTAATTTTCTCTGTTCCCCTATCCATAACCTGTAATTATATTACATTTACTTGATTGTTAAATTTAAACTATGAATGATATCTCTGAAATATTTAAAAAATAATAATAAAATCATTGAATTTATTTCATTTTTGTCCTTAAAATTGAAAATTAATATAATTTTGGTTCTCAAATTTAAACTAAATAATTTCAAATCATTAAGATTAAAAAAAACATAGAACCTAACATTGATTGAAAGAAGAAAACAATTGAATTGGTTAGATTCACGGAGATTTAGAGACGTGGTGTTGGTAGGTGGAAGATCAGCAACTCGAGATTGCCAAAATTAATATCTAACCACATTAATATTATTTTATTCTATAATAAATTCATCAAAACATTTTTACATTATTTATTTATTATTATTATTATTTATTCGATGCCACACTCACGGGGTTGTTCCGCCTCTACAATAGCTCTTGCCAATTTTTTATAGAGTTGTTGGAGTTTATTTATAATGTAATAATATTATTAATTAATTAAAAATAATGATTGACATGGTTTTTAATAATTTTTGTAAAAGTGTAAGCACTTAAGATTTGTTATTATAATTAAAATATTATAATAATATTGAAGATTGGAGATGAGTGTGTGTAGAAGAAGCACATAGAATGTCCACCAAAATTGAAAAAGCAAGAGAAGAAAGGGTCCCACCCATATCTTGCTTTTTCTTTCCACAACTTTATTTTCTTTGTGTAAATTCAACTTTGATTCACTGAGTACCCAAAAATTGATTTAATGTTCTCTCTCTCACATCCAACGTGTAATTTAATTCAAACATCAAACTTAAATATATAAATATAATTAATATTTATTACAAACCAAAACTATTTTTATATAAAATATATTTATATAACTCTATATGATAAAATTTTCAAAATATTTATTTACACAATACATATAACATCATACTCAAATATATAAAACTGAATTAATAATCCAAAAAGTATAAATACTAAAAAATAATTTTAAAAATAAATATAAAAACAAATATATATATATAACCTTTTATTTAGTTTAAAACATAAGAATTGTATAATAAAAAAAATATATCAAATGTTACTATGCAAAAATTAGAAATCTCGCACTACATGACCACTAACCTAACCTGCCCAGTCTTGAAAATGACATATACGGTTTTCCTACATCTCTAATTCATAAGAATTAAATGTATAATCAATTTATATAAATCGTTTGGATTTGAAATTTTATTAAATAATCATATAAGTTAAAATAGGGTATGTTAATTTATTTTTTTATTTATGATTTAAATCAAAAAGTGTGATTTTAAAAATAAATCTAACAAATTAAAGAAATTAATTTTAATCTATTTTTAATCTTTTTAAATTATTTTTTAGTTTTTAAATTTTTTTTTCCCTTATTAATTCAATTTTAAATACCTAATATAAATAAAATAGAAAAAGCCTAATACTTGATAGACAACTTTAGAGGATAAATTGACACATATAATATCACACTTTACCCTAGTATTTACTATTGATAAAAGATTATAAGAACTCATGAAATTACAAATAAATTTCAATTAATGATAAACAAATCTCCACATTGTATTAGCGAACATTTTTTTACACATTATCCATTATCAAATAATTATTTTTACACATTATCCATTATTAAATAAAATTGAAACGAACTTAATTAAATGATAAACGTTTTGTGTTAAATAATTAACGACTCGTACTTTATAAGTTATTTACTTCGGGTACTGCCCTTAAATTTTATCTTACAAAATTTCAATGCAGGCAATACGTAGAACACATTAACATATTTATGTTTAATACGTACCAAATATAATACAACGCAATCTGTATACTGTGAAAGGCAATAAAACGCACGCGTGGGTGGGTACGGCAAATCAAAGCTAAATGGGTCACCAAGAAACAAACGACAGAACCCCTTTATTTAAAGAGCCACATTATTTTGTTTTTTCAAAAGTTACTACTTTAGCAACAAAGTCTTAGTCCTTTTCAGGCTGAACCAGATCTTTAAGCAGCAGCACCAACCGCATGGTTGGCAACATCCTTTTCCACAAAATCCTTGACATATTGCTGTCTGCGCATTGAAAATCATAAAATGAGATTTTGATAAAAAACATCTGATTGTCTCACCGACTACTGAATTTAAGTAAATACCTTGCAGGGAGATGGTCATTTGGGCGATTGTGTGGTGTCCAAACTGGCTCACCAACAAAAAATCGCAATGCCTGCAGATCATAAAACGGTAAGAATAAGAAGCACTTACAAAGTGGACTAAAACTAAGCAAAATTAATATAAAAAGAAAGCTTGAAAATGCATATTAATTGCTGGAAGGTAACAAAAATAAGCTTGCAAGATATCATATCTCAAGTTGCCATAGTCCAATCCTAGATATAGTAGCCAACTCAAAAACCGCTACAGCTGTTACACGATCATGGATAGATAGATGACTGCTATAATGAAGATAATAGACAGAAGACAAACATTGTATGTTTTATACTACATACACAAATTCTTTTGAAAAGTTATCCTAAAAGATATATTAATCAATAATAAAAATGTGATGATCTATCACATTGTTCGTATATTATTAACCATTAACTCAACCTATAATTAACAATAAAGAGAAATGAGAACACAAAAATGAAGGCCAAGAGAAAGTTAAGATGATGGAACACTGATAAGGTTGCTGACTTGTGACCTAGACATGAGTTTAGCCTCTTCGCTCCTTGGGGTAGAGGTATATACATCTGCCCTCTCTAAAGCCTATTAGATTGTAATCTTGTTTAGTATGTCACCTTAACAAACTGATGAAAAACACTACACACATAAAACAAAAAACAAATGAAAGGGGCTTGCAATAGTTAATGAAGGTTGTTATCTCCACTCTTTTTTGAACTACAAAACTGAGGTTGGAGGTGAGCGAGGCCAGAAATGGAATGGGCTTGGCCATAAAAAGAATGTGGGATGGGCCAGAAAATGGTTGGGGAAGAACAAGATGCTTGGTCGGAGAAGTATCTCAAATATTAACAGCACTGTCCTCCATTAGTTGGCTGCTGTTGAGCCATGATTTTGGCAGCTATTCGTGCAATGAAAAAGATGCTATTCTATGATTTTATTGCAGTGGCCTGCAGCCACGACATTCTGCACTAATTGATAACTATGCAAGTTACATTTTCATCTTAACATATCTACAAGAATACAAGTAAACATTTTTTATTTTTGCAATCATGTGCTTATTTCTATAAAATATACACAGACAGACACAAAAACCTTCCAAAATGGCACAGGCAATGTAATAAAGTGTTCCAAGAACCAAGTTCAAAACATCAAGTTAGCAAACAATGGAATAGAGGAAGAAAGGTATAAGAATATAGTACCTTTTCATTAGCAACAGAGAAAGTAGAAGTAAGGATATTCTTTTAAATATGCAATCAATACCTTAATATAGTTGGTCTCATCTAGTGTAAAGCGATGATAAATTCCGGCAGGTAAGATGATCATTCCTCCTTTCTTGACCCATACACGAATCCAAGCATCATTGCGATCCCTGACATCAAAATAGCCTAAACGAAAACAGCATATTTTAGCAACTTAACGGGGTAGGAGAGGTGGCAAGAAAATCAAAGTATAGCTGAAAATTAGTTTGTACCACTTCCAGCAGCACAAAAGCGGATTTCCTCATCAGTGTGAAGATGCTCTTCAAAGAAGCTTTTGATTTTCTGTTCATAATTTGGCAACTTTTCTGGGCAGACCTCACAAACATCCTAAAGAAAAAGGTGCCACAGGTTAAATTATTAAAAAACATATAAACATAGTGAGGATGTCAAAGTGCAACATGTTAGACATCAAATAAAAAAATAAAAAATGTTAAATTTTGCCTAAATAAAGGACAACTTTTGTTATAATTAAAATTATAGCGATTCTTTTGCATACTGTTGATTTCTGTACATGTTTTTATTTATTTTGAGTAGAATCAAAGTTAATTCAAAACAACTATAATGAAACATTACTATAACAAACCATGTAAGTGTAACCACGTTCTTCACGAATCTTTTTCAACTCTGGATCAGTCTCATAGTTATCAGCATCTAATTTCCAGCTAAGAACTCCAAGTTCTGCAATTTAACACAACCCAAAGATCATTCAAGTGGAAAGCCCTTAATCTCCACATAAATATAACAAATACATGCAGTAAGAAGCTTACCAGCAAGTTTGTCGAATGAGACAAACTCCTTGGGTTCTTTATGGTGGGGGAGTCTTTGATCTTCATCACTATCATCCATGTACCATGCTTGAAGGACATCCTCCCGTGGATCCTATGAAAAAACTGACATTTGATTAAAAAAAGTATCCTCTTATTCCTCCATAATTCTGAATGAAGAATTCATACAACCACAAAAGTAGCAGCAGCAACCGAAGTGAACCCTTCTTTAAAAATTTCCAAGTAACTGGTTTACTCTTTGAGCGCATATAGATCCTTAGATTATGACTCTCTCGCGTTTTATTGCAGTATTATCAGTATCTCCAAAATCATAATTAGTATTGCATTTCTTAAAAACAATTAGATTTATTAGTCAAAATGACTACATGTTTGATTTTTCTATAACGAATTTGATACTTTGCTTCGTTTTTTCCAGCCAGTTGTTCCAATTTGTTCATAAATTCTACGACTATAAGGAACTTTTTTACACATCTAACTGATTTGATATACTTTAACCACATTATCAACATTTAGAAGATTAAGAATATAATAGTAATCAGAAAGCAAATAATCTGTTTTAAATAGATAATAATTGGCTTTAAAAGTATCATCACACCAACGCTACGATACCGTATAAGACATTTAGACAAAAAAACCAACATCCGGACCTACTACCTATGCAGATCCACATGAAACCTACTTCACCCTTTTGCGGTGAAAAATAAGTAAACAACCAATTAAGAGATCATTACCCCATACCTGACACACAGCATCCTTATTTTTTCTCTGTACACAGTAATGACAACTAGGTTTGAACTCAAGACTTCGTGCAAATTACCCAAAGCCTCACACAACACTCTTTAATTACTTAATTTTTGCCTTACAAAATTCCTTGGAATTTGTTGGTAACATGTGGCGCCCTTTTTTCCACAAATTTGCTTGCAACAAGTCATGAAAATATCACTAATTCCTCATGAAAACTAAAAATACCCACACACAAAAACAAATAGCCAAATATGGACACAAATAAGTGTACGATCATTAACATAATTATTGACGATAAAATCTGCGCTTAGTTATCGAAGCAGAGGAAAGCCACCAAATATTTCTTAAGACAAAAGGCAAAATTTACTGATAAACAAAAAAACAGGATTTTGACAAGATAAAAAAAGTGAGCTGGAGGAGTACCTTGTCGGAGGAAACCATGGTAACGAGTTTGCTGCTACTGTTTGTTTGAGGCTATGTTTTTTCGATCGGATTTCTTCAACCCTGTGCCTAATTCCTACGCCATTTATAAACCCTTCAATTGCATGACGATATTTTCCCAAAATACCCTTTTCGCCTGTGGAAAAATCGTGTTGCCTTTTCACTCGGGATAAGGTTTTAATTTTTCTTATCAAGTCTAGAAACTCTTTTCTAATTATCTCTAATTTTTTTTTTTTTCAATTAAAACCAAATAAACTGAAATTGCTCAACTTTAGTGATGTGTACAGCTATTTTCCGTTTTCTTAAATAAAACGTGCATAGTAGTCAGAGTGTTTTTTTAAGACTAAAGACAATTTTTATTTAATAATTTGTCAGTTTTCAGGTAACTTTTTTATTTTTTTATAATTTTTCATATATTATTATAATAATTTTTATTTGAAAGCAATATACTAAAAAAATAAATTATTTTTTATTTATGATATACAGATTATTTATGGATCAAATTTAAAAAAAAAATACGACTAAATGATTTTATTTATCAAAAAATAATTATTTTCCAAAAACTTAAACTAAATAACATTATGTAATTAATATATATATATATATATATATAAAGTAAGACCTTAACATTTTAGTATCTGATTGAAATTTGCATATTAAAAAACTATTAATTCATTTAATCATATTTAATATTAATATAAAATTAAATATTCATATTAATATTATTTATTATATACCTTATATGTCAATTTAAAATTCTTTTAAATAAATAATTATATATAATAATAATAACTAAAATATTATCTTTTTCATCTAAGTTAAAATTATATTTTTAAATATTTAATTATCAAATATAAAATAGTTAATAATTTTTAAAAATTTTAACTGTAAAATAATCATTATTTTGATTTTTCAGATTTAATTACATGTTTTATATACAAAATTTTAATGTTTATTATTATCAACAAGAAATTTATTCACATATTTAAATCATATTAAAGTCAAAATCTTTATTTCTCATGCATCATAAATAATAATTCTTAAAAGAAATTACTACGTGTTTGATTATTTCTTATTTTTTTTAGAAAAATCAAAAAATTAAAACACTTCAAGCATGTAAATAATAATTTGATTATTGAAAAAAAAAAAAAAAACTTTGTTTACAATTGAAACACGAGGTACCGGTAGAAACGTAATTTTGAATAATGAGATGTGAAAATTTGCACGAACTTACAAAGAAAAGTCGTTATTTAACATCTGGCTGAGTTTCTGTAAAAATAAATAAATAAATGTTGAAGCATGTACTACCACTAATTTCATATTTATAAGATAAATATTCATATTTATAAAATTTAATTAACAATAAACTCAAATTATTTATGAAATTGTAATTGATAAATTTAGAAACCATTTTTTATCTGCCATTCTAAAATTGTAATTGCAGAGTATAGTCAGATCCAATTGAAAGGTCAAGTCTTCAAAAATTCCTTTTACACCACACATGTTCCATGCGTCATGGTTCACGTTGCGTGTCAGAATTTAGTTTGACACTTTTTAAACTATGTTTGATTAAATAAATAATAAAAATAAAACACTTTTTTAACTTGTTTAATAAAAATAAAGTAAAAAAATTATTAATTACGAAAAATTAAAATAAAACTGTATATAAAAAATAACATAATTTTCTCTATTAAAATTTTAAAAAGAGTAATACATTAAAATAATGATAATTTAATCATCATACACATGTTTAGAAAAGATTAATTTTAATTCAATTTGGAATTAAAATAGTATAGTCTGCTGCTTATCTATTTTCCTTTCTTTTATATCAAAGCAAACGGTAGAAGATGTATAAAATTTGAATATTTGTGTCTACTATTCTCAGAATCTCTCAAACCAAACATACTTTCATTTGTTTGAACGAGATGACAATCTTATCACTAAATAATTGCATTTTTTTCTAACTTAATTTCAACTTTCATCGTCCAATTAAACTATATTTTTATTTTTTACTGAAAAATTTGTCATAAAATGAATTTCGGAGAACTACCAATGTCAAACCATGCTTTTAAGACTCAAAGAACTCAATTAAACTGTAATTTCTAAGTTCAACTTTCGATGTCGGAGAAGTATCTCAAATATTAACAACTGTTTACAATGATATTTTATAAGCAATTTGTCAATGAAAAATGAATGGAAAAAAACTCTAGCCATTTTTTTTTTCTCTATAGAATATAAATGATTCAATTTTAACATCGTATATAACTATATCTATTTTTTAATACTTTCCTTTCCATCTATCTTTATATATTACAGGTAAACTTCGTTGTATCTAAATATATTAAATATATATTTATATTCAAGTATCATTGGTAGAATTGAAATATAAAATCTAACAAAACATGAAAGATAAAATGAATGGATGTTATATACATGAGTTAAGAAGACTTATTTCAATAACACATTTTTCTTTTACGAAATTGTCATATTACAATTTATACAACATTTTTAACATGTATTTCTCTCTGTCACATTATTTATTACATGTTATACACCTCTTTTGTTTATTTTTTTCCTCTTTCTCTGTCTCCATTGAAACATTTGTTGTTCTTATGTAACATTTTTGTATAACATTATTCATATTTGAATAAATCACCTTGGATAGTACTTCCTTTTAGAATGTAAACAAATTGCGATCAGAATGGTTGAGCAATATAGCTAGCTGCTATGCATATTCCAAGGCTCTAGTTTCTAATGCTATTGATATTTCCTGCGAAAGATGAAGAGCATGGTTGTTAGAAGATATACGGTAAATAGTCAACAAAAAGGTTTGATTGGAACCAGACAACAAACAAAAACGTGTAGGCATAAATTTCGAACATCTCACGCTCACACGTAATAAAATATACTAAACATCTGCTTTTGCAGTATCTACGTTGATGCAATAAAAGAGTGTTCTCCTAAGAAAGAGTCAAACCCTCCATACCCAAATGTGGACCTCATCTCTGACTTGCCACTGGATATTAAAGATTAACATAAAATTACAAACGAGCATAACTAGTTTGGTGCTTCCATATATGTAGACCTCAGCATTTAAATTTAGGAGACCAGAATTAGAGCAAGAGCAACTCACACATAACTTTTGCACACATATTTAAGTTAACTTAAGTTTTGATGAGTGGAATGGAACCCTATGGATCCTCCATATATATCAAAGTCTATCATTACGTCAAAACAAAAAACATTTACAGAAAATTTTAACTTGCCTGTAGCTTTCCAGTGCTTGAGAATAAGCAGCTTGATGTGATTGCCTGTCCATGATCTAAAAGCCATCCAACTTCAGTTAGAGTTTCACCTTCCTTGCGTTGTTTAAGTGAACACCACAGCTGCTTGGGAAGTAATATATAGCTGGCTTCATCTCTGACAGAGTTCTGTACTTTGTCATCAAAAAGCTCTTGAAAGATCTCCTGGAATTAAATAGAAAGATCATGCCAATGAAGCCATAAAACAAGGAAAATCCATATTAAAAAATATAAAGATAATAAGAGAGATCCTTGCACTCACAGTATTTGGAGTGCCAAAAGTGGCCACAGCTTTAGATCCCTTCCAGATACCATCAACATCAGAAGCAATCATGGGTGCAGTAGAAGCAAAGGCAGAATCACGTATAGCACAACCTCCTAGTTGATCACCATTTCTGAATGGCCCATACCACTGCTCACGAAATACTCTAATACCGTGTAGCACCATCTCCGTGTTATTTAATACATTGATAAACTGAATAACCCTAACCCGAGATTCACAATCTTGAGGATTGATCAAACAGTATTCCAACTCCAGTAAGTTATCCTTTTGCCAGACAGCAACATAAGAACCACTGGATTGGTAAGCAAAGGCAGTAAGAGCACTATTTCCTTCTCCCACTTTCCTCTCATCCACGCTGTACTGTGTAGCAGCATCAGCCTCACATCCTACAGTTGGAAGTAACTGAATGGTTTTGTATTGAAGAACACGTTCCTCTGGTTCTGCAAGAGTGGGGCACTGAGTCTGCCAATCAAATACTTTAACCTCCCACTCCCGGTATGTTTCAGGCACCACTGACTCTGGTAGCTCAATTGCCTTTCCTTCAATACTGAAGTCTGCTCCAAATCCATCCCACTCACCAGATACTCTTTTGGCAAATTGGGACCAGGCTTCAATTCTTACGTCCCGAACCGTGGAAATAGTTTTGTTTTCATCCTACATGGAATAGCCAAATTGGTATCCAAACTACTAAATATTGCATGAATTCTAAACAAGACAAAGGAAGCATAAGTTTACATAATCAATAAAGCAACAATACCAACAAGTTACATAGTCACAATTCACAATTATTTCTTATGAAAAACATAGAGTAAGAACCCATCTTGATCTTCAAAGATATAGGCAACATCACACAAGGCCTCTACTTATATCACATGCGTGCCTTTAAATGAAAAGTTAGGTTTCACTCTTCAAAGATCAACCTCATCAACAATCTGATGTTAACAGACCAAATTGGGGCCGTGTATATATCTTTGGTGAACCAATTGGAAGACCATTTTAGTAAAATATGTATCTTTAGTCTTAAGAATGACAAAAAATTTACACTTGCTCAAAACTAATCCCTGCAAGGAAAGACAACATGAAATAGAATGGTAAGAACAAATTGAAAAGGTGTCCCTATTCTTACTTGGTAAGAATATGATTCTCCAAGCACAACAATTGGACTATCAGTTTCAAGAGTTGCTTCTTCGGCATCTTGATTGACTGCACACATTAAAGTTCTCCTGTTTTTAGATTCAAACATACTCACAGCTTCAGCAATAAGAGTTTCATATAACACAACAGTAAGGGGCTACAATTGGCAGTATGAGTGAAAATAGTAAGATTAAAAATAGCAACTTATAATAAACTGTTTTTGGCACCAAAATCTCCATCAAAACGTTGGACACTAATTCCTTTCAAAAGGTAGAGATTCCCGAAGTAATTTTTATCAATCCATGCACATGGTCAAGAAAGGAACCCTGACAATATGCTTAAGAAACTAAGTTATCTACATGTTAGTACTTATAATAAAATTTAGATACATTGACATTTAACACTTTCACTCCAATCAAGCATATCCCAGAAGTTGAAACAATCCCCAAATTGCTACCAAGTAGAAAAATATAATAAAAACACTCAGATAGCAAATTCAATACCTCCTCCTCCAATCGAAGGAAAATGGTCGGAGTCCCAGCATCCCGGAAATCCCAAATTTCCGATTATGTGGCAGTGAGCCCTAAATTACAGGCAGATATGAATTTTAAGCATTAAACGTAAAAGCAAGGAGGTAGAAAGAGCAAATGCATGAAGCAGTGGTAAGGAGAGAAGTACATGTAGATGGGGTGACGATGAAGAGGGGTGCCGTTGAGGAAGGCATGAAGATGGCGAAGTGGTGGTGGTCACAGAGAAAGCAGCCATTAGTGGAAGGAAGCAGAGAGAGCTGAGATTAGTTAGTGGCGGTGGCGGGACTCAACCTTAGCCTTTAATCGGTTAATCACCCAACAAAAAAAATCAATAATATTATCCTTCATATTTTCATTTTGAATACTCTCTTCTTAACATTTTTTTTTTTTAATATTCTCAACCAGGATTCATAACAATTTTCATTTTCAAGTAGATATTCATATCCGCGAATATTTATTAATGGGATTTTTTTTTTCTCATTTTATCAAATAAAATAAATGTAAGTCTAAAACATAAATTTAACTACAAATTAGTTTATTTAAAAAATATATATATATTTCACTAATTCTTCTATCTATTTTATAATAGTAAATTAAATTATTATAGGTTTTAATATTAGAATTTCAATATCATACTTTTAAGCATGATATTTGGTTAAAGTTATAGAATAAGATGGGTTTAAGGTAACGTTAAAAAAGTTCAAACGCTCGTTGAACTCAATGTCTATTGAATGTGTATGCCAATTGCTAACCAAAAAAACACACATAATCATAATAATGACTTTACATGGAATGCTTTGTGTACACCTGGTTACTTTTTAAGTCATACTTTTATTGAAATTCATACATTAATTTGGGTATTTTCGTAACATATTAGATTGAGTATATTTTGAATCGTTATTCTATTTTGATATGCATTTAAACTATATGTACAGTAGACTCATGTGGTACTCTTAGGATTTTTTTTATTTTATTTTTATTTTGAGCAACAAGTTATAATATGTATTGGGTATCAGATATAACTAAAAATGATAGTCATGCATGGTACATTTGTATGATATATGAAAAAGTTGAAACTTTTTAATTATTCATATAGTTTGGTTAGTTAACAAGAAAAAGAAAGAAAGATGAAAGTATTTACATGAAATCTACGTGTAGTAATTCATCTGTGTCCCTCCCAATGACGTGATTTAAGTAAATATACATGAGATAATAAATTTTAACATAGTGTTAATAGAAAAAAAAAAAAAAAAAGGTAATTCATCTATATATTAAAGAGAAAGGAAAAATGAATCATCTTCTTTTATAATATATGTTCTTTATATATATCATTTTATGTATACTTTTTTTTAATTACATAATCAAACATGAGGGACAAATGTTATCTGTAAGAGTAGAATTGAATCTAATCCTTTAAATAAAATCTTGAAATCAAACTTTACGAATAAAAAAATATATAGCTGAAAAGAAAAATAGTAGTTAAGATGATTAGATAGATTTCTTAACAACTATATTATCAAAATCGATAAATACTTTCTTACTTTGTTCTTTTCCATTTTCATTGTACTTTATGAATTTAATAATAGTAAATAAATAAAAAATAAAATGAAACTTAGATAACTTTCGGTGAACAGATTCATATTTAGAATATTTAGTTTTATTTTGTGTCTTCTTAGTTTTGTATATTTTTTAAAACGAAAATGTCCTATTTTGCGACTTCATATTTAGTTCCATACATCTCTGAAACTAAATCGCACCAAACATGAAATAGAACTCATGTATTCTATTATATCTCGTTTAACACACTCATCAATGACCTCAGAAACCCCTGACATTGAAGTGAAGAAGAAACACAACGCAGTTGCCATGACACTACAAAACATGGTTCCATGTGCATTTCATCCTTTTCTGGGCAACCAAACCAACCATATAACCTCAAAGTATTAATCATTCATAATTCCCAACACTAATAAGTTATGGATCACACACTTAAAGTCTATCAAATGTGAAAATACATGTCAGTATCTACTTAAAAAGACAAACTCGATTTAAACAACTAAACACGTGTTAACAGAATGTAACTAATAGCAGTTTCACAAAGACAAGCTAGTAGTATATAAACATGCATCATAAGCTCTTAAGTCTGTTTCATCTCATGCTTCGTTTTAGGTTCACATATAGGTCTTCTCCTAAGGTAAAACTCAAATAATATACCAACAATTACATCACAGACTATAAGCTATTTAGTTTAAAACAAGATATACTAGTGTGTTTCAGGGCCCTAATGAGCCGCAAGTGGCACTCCAATTTTTTCATTCAGGACCTTAATGTATTCCTTTCTAGCAGGATTTTCTTCTTGTGGTCGATTATATGCTGTCCACACTGGCTCTCCCTTAAACAACCTCATTAACTGCACAGAAGCACATATATGTACACAATAAAACTATGATTAATCAATCAAAAAAAGTTTTGAATCTTGATATATATGAACAATCTTAAAACGACATCCTTTTTTTATTCTTTCCACATCACAAAGATGAAGCCCAGAGAATAGAATATATGGTTGTGGTTAGCATAAGGCTTTTCATACCTTCACATAGTTACTCGGGTCTAGGGTGAACCGATGATAAATTCCAGCAGGTAAAATGATAAGATCACCGGCCTTGATCAAAATGCGAATCCAACGATCATCCTTGTCTCTCACATCAAAGTAGCCACTTCCTTCCAAACAATAACGAATCTCTTCATCTTGGTGAATGTGTTCAGTGTAGAAATTCTTCAACTTCTCTTCATAATTTTCCACCTTTTCTGGGCATAAATCAAGCATGTCCTACAACACCCAAACAAGACATAAATATTAAAGATGCAAAGAAATGTTAATATCACCTAGAATATTCATAACAAATGGTTAGCAAACAATGGCAACCTAAAAAGATTGTGCCTTATTTGTCTTCAATTATTGAAATGGACTCATAAATTGACCTCAAAATTATCGGATCTCTAAACAGGCAATATAATAATTACTCTTAGCAAATATGCTACGAAGTACTAAAAATTGGATTCAGTCTTTTAGGGTAACTGTCTGTCCTGTCCTTGGACTCGCATATGATCTTATTTGAGCTTAAAAATATCAACTATGACCTTTTCATAAGTTCTTATTAATTTATTTGAATAAATTTTACAATCAAGTTTATAAATAAACTCTCGTTTAATAAAAGCTTTTTCAACAAATACTTAAGTTGTTTATATCACACATTCATAGTGCACTCCATAGGTGTGATGTTTAAATTAGTTTATTGTTAAAGAAATAACTTTTTCATCAACTTTTAAAAAGAAGATATATTACTCATAATTTAAGAATTCATAAACAACATACATCATGCAAATCCCCAGTGCCAAAAAAACAGGGTCGTGTTTAGTAAATTGAGGACTTTAAGCAAAATTTATATGGCTCTAGTCAGTCTAATATAAATTATTATCTAACATTTTATTTTCAACAAATAATATAACTAATTCATTTAACCCGACTTACAACATAACTGATTTCAAATAAAATTTAAGTAATTTTAACAAAAGTGTTTTACTAAAAAATAATTATAGGTATTACCAGTAATTCAACGCTTATAAATAGAAAAAAAAAGAAATTAATCTTTTCATATAATTTTACACTTCTAAAAACTACCATAATGAAACTTATAATTTAATTATACAAAGTAAAAATACTTCATATGAAAAATGAGGCCTTCTAAAGTAAGTTCAGAGACTAAAAAAAAGAGAAAATCTTAACTTGTATGTAGAGAAATTTTATGGAATTTAAGGCTTTCGGTATTTTCAGGGAGAACTCTCTTTCGGTTTCAGTTATGGCTTAAAAAGATGTGAGCCAAAAACTCTAGATTTATCTGAATACTGTAGCAACTGCCCTATCCTATGTATGTTCCAATTCATATCATCCTGGAAATTCTAAATACTAATCTTATCATGCGTTAGTCAGTGGATAGGTAGCAATCCATGCACCGATATTAATTATCTGATTGCAGAAAACAAAAATCAAACGAATCGAAATAAAAAAAAATACTACCATGTAGTTGTATCCCCTAGCTTCTCTTATGTTAGTCAACTCTTCATCATTCTCGTAGATAGTTGGATTCAGCTTCCAGTATAAGACCCCCAATTCTGTAAAACTCAACCAACGTCAAATTGAAGTAAAATTAAAGAGAGATTGATGGAGTAGGGGGAGAGAGAGAGGAAGAGGGAGAGAGAGACGAGGTCACCTGCCAATTGGTCCAATGAAACTGATTCGTTGGGATTGCGACGGTGAGGAAGCCTTGGATCTTCATTGCCATCGTCCATCAACCATGCCTGCCATGTCAAAATTTCTTATTAATAACGAAGCCCCTAGACCTTGATTCATCGATGCGCAGAGAAGAAAAGAACTTACCTCAATCGCCATGAATGATAAATTTAAAGTTTCAATCAGTCGTGTTCGTTACTCTAATTCTCAATCGTTCTCCCTATATATCTGTTATCACAAGACTGAGAAAAAAAATATATTAACCACATGATATTATTGTGGCGCATATTTAATTTTTTTTAACCATCTGTCCGTCCGTCATGTGACGTGTGTACGCGCACATGTGGCTGGTGTTTTCACCCAGAAAAGAAATATCATCATCATCATCATCGTTTCATCATATTTTTGCTTTTCGTTTCGGGCATTTGTTTGCACCCATGACTCCAATCTCGTGTTAACTTTATCTAATTTCATGGCGCAGAGAACTGTTTAAAATTCCATAATATCACTTTTTAACAAGACGTGGCAAAATAAATTCAGATATATATGTATATATATATATATTATAATATTTTTTTCAGTCACAAAAAATATATAATAATTTGATAGAGTGAGAAAAAAAAACATTGAAAAATATTTTGAAAAAAAGAAACTTTTCACTTAATAATGAAAGAACACATAAAATTAAATAGAGGTATAATATGATATAATCGATTATTTTACAAAATATAGAAGAATTATATTTAAAAATAAAAACATATAAACAATTATATTTAAAAATAAAAAACACAAGCAATTATATTTGAAAATAAAAAACAATTATTTATATTTTAAAAATACAAAATTAATTATATTTAAAAAAACCACAAAATATAATCAATTATAATTACTTTTATTTTTAAAAAATAAATAAATAAATCAATTTTTTCTTACCTATTTTTTTTGGTCCAAACCATTTCTATTTTCTCGTATTTTCTTTTTCTTTTCCTTTCCGCTCATATTCCTCTCTTCTCTACCAAAAACGAACCATAAAGAAGAATGGAGTTATAGCAACACGATTATCCTACAAAATATCAAAAAATCAATAAAATTACCCGTCATTCATACCGAAGCAAAATCAAATTCAGCAATTATAAATTAAACGTGAGAGGAGTAGGAGTAGTTTGGCTTGCACAAAAGCTATTAACATTTAAGAAGAGGCAGCATGTTGAATTTACATGTCATATTCCTGGGAAAATGGCTGCTTCTCCTGGCTCTACATTTCAACTGATAAAACCTTAAACTTCAGTAACAAGAAATTCCCGAAGGATGAAATTAGATGACTGATATTACAAAATTGATCTGGTAAGCAGGGCACTCCACTATCCTAAACAACAGAAATTTGCATAACAGTTAAAGATACTAAAATTGACTAGTCTAAGAGCAGTCAATTCTTGCAGTAGGCTCCTAGACGCTATGGTCTCTTCAGTTATACTTCGATTATCTCTCTTCAATCATCTACGAGTCCAAACTCTGCATAATCTATCTAGTTTGAGTTCTAGCATTCTTGAACATCTGCAAAGACAGACAACATAAATTTATGACAGAAAATATTGAAAAAAAAATGTAACCTAGCATTAATGCTAACGGTTTATCATATCTTGGTTCACCATTTAGTTTTTATAGCCATCACAAATATTTTAGTTTGTAAACTAGTTATAAAAGATTAAGATCAGTTTATAAGATTTTCATAGAAGCTCTACACACAAAGATTCCCCCCACAGCTGGTTAGAAGGTTTGCAAATCTCACGTCCCCAAATATCAATGCATCTGATTCATTTCAATTACTATAATTCTGATATAACTTAAAAGGTTTAAGTCTAATTTTCACATTCTCCATGGATAAAAAAAATACTGTCTTGCTACTAGAAGTTGAAGAAATATTTCAACTAACTAACCTTTGTCATTGAGATCAATGGGAAGGGCAACTTTGAGCTGGTTGTCAGCTGAACCACTAGAAACTAGAGGCAGTCTAGGCTGTGGTGGAGAGCTAGTACTACTACGGCTTGAATTCCCATTTGAGGCATGGACCTTCACTGGAAGGTTCAAATACATCAAGTTAGACGAAGTTATCCCAGTCAATTTCTTGCCTTTCAATCTTCCCCTAACATAAAAGGCAGATTAAGAGAATAATTTCAGCAGGCTATCACTAAAACTGTATTGTAACACAAGGCTGGAATCGATGTCTACAAACAAATGGCAGTTCAGTACTGCAAATACCTGTCCTTACGCTTTTCGCGATATCGCTGCAATGACACTTTTCTGCTTGCTTGACCATCTACATCTTATGAAGAAACATTCTATTACAAATAGATTTTAAGCCTAACTTAACCTTACAAAACTGACTTATAAAATGAGATTTGTATCTAATTATATACTCTATTTTAGTCATATCTTGCAGGCATATGACACTTTAGGCTCAACAAATCCCACTATAATAAATTTTGATACCATATTAAGAAATAGACTTCAAGTTTAATTCAACCTCAAACCAATTTGTAAGATGAGATTTGAACCCAACTGTATATTCTCTTTTAGTCATATTTTTAGACAATGTGAGGTGTCCAACACACATATATGTATATATTATGAATACATGGGTTCTAAGAATTTTATGTATGAAAACTTACTACAGTGTTTTTAAGTGTAATCAACAATAATTTGTACTTTTAAAGATACTTGCAATCTAACATGTGAGTGAAAGAATGTGTCATTAGGTTATAGATCACTTATTTATATTGTAACAATTTGTTAACCCATACTAATATAGTACATCAAACACTAAATATTTTATCATATTTCATTGCTTTTAGATTCACACAAGCAACAAGAAGTTCTGTTAACCATAGCACGTACCCATTATCTATATACTTAAAATGGCTGGCAACTATGAGCACCAGTGTCTCCACACATATCTTGTACAAGCATGGGACCATTTTACATGGTAAAAACGTAATTGATGAATAGTATCAGCACCAGTACCCATACGTACATGATTAATTTAGAAATACACATCTAACTGCTACTATTCTATAATACAATAGATAAAGACTTGAGTATTATCGGGTGTATAAGTCCCACATCACATCAAATAGCACATGAAGCTCGGTGGAATGCATTTGGTTGTCCTTTCTTAATAGCTAGCTTTTGAGAGTGGGTTTCCCAAGTGTTGGGTGCTGATCAACAAACATATTCTAACAGTAACTTTCTTCCATAAGTGTGTTGGGAAAGGGTTTACAACAAATAGTAGCAATTTTACCAGCACCAGACATGTTACTTAAACATACAAGAGGTTCTAGCAATGAAAAGTGGAGCTTAAATCCAACACTAAGGTAGAAAAGTTGGGACATAAATCCAACACTAGCAAACACAAAATCCTTTCAAGATTCTCCATGGGGTATATGGATCAAACAAAGCTATTGAGATCTATCTAAGAATGACACTTAAATTAAGTACATAAGTGTTTTATTTTTCTTCATTAAAAAAATTCATGACCTGGTATGACTATAAAGAAAGAGACATAAAAAAGGACCTCAATAAAATTGCCAAATGAAATGAAAAAATGGGAATGCCGTATCAAAATAAATTAAATAAAGGATGCAGCTGTAGCAGCAACAACAACAAAGGCTTAGTCCAATAGGTGTGGTCAGCTATATCAACACGGTTAAAAGTCAAAGCTTTAGGAGTATTATTTAGCCAGAGAACTCTGCCAGTGTTTTTCATAGCCAATCCCAATCCCGTGTTAAGAAGGAGGGTTGTGTTAGGCTCTCGACAGCCACGTAAAACTTGCAGTTATACCAAAAAATAAAGGATGCAGCATGGATCCAATTTCAGCCCAGTAGTTTATAAGAAAACTTAACTTGAAATTTTCTGTAAATTTGCCACAAAAGAACAAGGAAAAGTTCTAGCAGAAGAGAATTCCAAATATTTAATTATACTTACCAGCATCACGAGTTATGCTCCCTTTCTCTCTGTATTGCAGAGGATATTCCACCATCTTATCTGTAAAATCCATTTCAGAACACCAATTATAAGTTACCAATACCACAACAGGTGTAATATGGGGATTTGAAATTATGCAAGTTATCAAGCAAATAAAAGATGTTGTGCTTGTCCATCTTCAAGATATAAATAAGGACTCAAAAGATATAGTTCTTAAACTCAGCATTCAAAATGAATATGAACATAATAATGACTGCTACATCCAATTATTTCTCAACTTGCACAGAAAAGGAACAACCGGTAGCATGAAAGACTCAACAACCATGGCACATGAAATAGTACAATAAAAAGCAATTATTAGCTTTAACTCTATTTCATGATTTATTTATTTTTTTCCCGTATTAAGAAAAAGCAAGGTAACTTGGCTCTGCATCCTCCTTCAAGAAATAAATTGTATTTGTTATTTAAGCAAATAAAAAAACCAACAGTAATTTTCTGCATTGAATCATCAGTTGAAATCATTCCATGACAAGTTCCAGATTTTTTATGCAACGGGCACTGAAGATTCATTCCCTTGCACATCTGAGCAATGATACTTCAGAGCAAAATTAAGTAATCTTTCTACCCACTTGCTACCTGCTTGAGCAACCTGAAGGATTGTGGTATCAATAGGGACGAGGGCACCCTTATCCATCGGCAAGTGGCAAGGAGAAGACCATATTGATGCATTTCCATGTAAAGGATCCTCCTGAATAAACTGGATAGGACTTGCAGCAAGCTGCATGATTGCTCGTGCCTGAAAAGCCAAATACGGTTACATTGGAAGGTGAAACCTTATTGGATTCATGGCCAGGTATGCAAGAGGATGAATCATTACCAACCTTATCAGGTGAGACTCCATCATAGACATTCACCTTACCACAATAGAAAATTGTCATTTGGCCAAACGATCCACTAGTTGCACACCCTCTGAGACCACATTTATAATAATGTTCAGAACATGAATGAAAAATACATTAAAGAACGCTGGCTTACCTCCAGTCTCATACATTTTGTACAAAATGTATTGGATCCAAGCTATATGACGCTTTAGGTAACCAAATTGCTCTATTTATATGGAAAGTAGCTATATAATAAACGTTGCGCACACTTTATAACTATCCAGGACTACCTGCTTTGTAAGGAATGCCACAAGAGCAGTTTTTAATTTAAACATTAATAAGTGAAGACACTATAGTAAATCTAGAACACCTAATGTTAGGACAGAGGTGAAGAGGAAGTTAGTTAGGGACAGTTAGAATATGAGATAGTTAGTTAGAGGGCATGAGTGAGATAAATAAATTGAAGGAAGCAAAGGAAGAGAGCTTCATTTTGCTTTGGTATCATTTTGAAAACTGAGCATAAGCTCTATTTTGAAAGGGGAAACCCTTCATCAAGGAGAACCCTTGGAGGAGATTTAATTCTCTCTTTATTGTATTAATTTTAATCAAGAAATACAATCTTTTTCTTTCTTTTTTTCTCTATTTCTCATTCAAGTTCCTATCACCCAATTATAACACTCACATCAGCTTTATTTTCAGGTGTTAGATAGGTAGAATTATGACTTGCAGCTACTGAAAGCAAAATTTCCTAGAGATTCCCTAACACAAAACATACAATTTCCTATAACTGAGTTGCCACAATTTCAGTTTTCAGTCTTAATAGTTTGTGCTTCTTGAATCTTAGAAATTGATTGTGTTAAACCGAAAAATCACTTTTAAACCTAGAGAGTTTCCCTATACACAAAACATACAATTTCCTATAACTTAGTTGCCACAATTTCAGTTTTCAGTTGTAATTGTTTGTCCTTCATGAATCTTGAAATTGACGATGTTAAACCTAAAAAACACTTTTAAACCTATAGAGTTTTCCTTCCTCTTTTCGATATTTGCCATACAATAATCTGGATGGATCTTGTCTCCACCTCAATCACGATATCTAGCGCAATATCTAAATAGAAAATTTTAAATTAAAGTAGAATGACGAGATTGTATAAGGCCAGACATGAATGAAAAAAAAATATATATCAAATAAACATTAATTACAAACACAATGCAACAGATATAGAATAACAACAATATTAAAGTTGCATGAATATCTAGATTTGACAATAGCAGTTATATGCTTCCAATGCACTAACTGGTTTTTGGAATTGGAAAAATCAACAGTACTTCCAGAAGGTAACTCTTAAATCATTCATCCCTCTCCAAACCCAGGTAAAAGAAAATACAAAGAACACGCTTAATACATCCCAGAAAAGTCCAAACGTCCTAAAACCTTTTTCTAACCTCACTGACAGCAAGATCCAACCCATGATCCCGTCAGGCATATAGAAAGTGTTTAAACCCACAGACAGCACTCACATTCTTTTGAGAGTACTTCACTAACAGCTTTTCCTCCACTTTCCCCACCCACATGCATTGACTGGATACCAAAAACCCACCATTCGTATAATTTCCCAGCTCACAAAAATAAAGTATGCAAACAATGAGCCAATTCTCCAAGCTAAAGGTAAAAGTAAATCCACTTTATAAACTAACCTTCACTGAACCTCAAAACCTCTTATCACTACCTCCAGTCCGCAACCCTCAAAAAAAAGGCCCAAAACAAAGGCCTTAAAAAAATCCTGAAAAGAGAGGAAAAAGAAAAACAGACCTGGGGCTAGCAACGTTGGTGTTGGCGTCATTAGTCTCCGTAGGTTTTTCTCCAGAAGAGGCAGATTTCTGAATGTCGTCAACGGCGTGAAAAGCTGGTTCTTCAGGAGGCGGGGCCGTGGGCGGAGGTTGAGTCAAATTGGCCTACAATGAGTGACGGCGTAACGATTTTGACGGTATTTATTGTGAGAAAGAAGCAAAGGCGAAAAAGAAGAAAAAAAGAAACTAACTTGAGGTTGAGGAGGATGGGTATGGTGGTGCATGGGGGGAGGAGGAGGGGAATCATCATCGGAAGGTTCGAGAAGCGCTTTGAGGGAAATGACCTGTTGGATCGCCTGCGATTTGTTCCAGGAAGGCCTGCGCATCCCTGTACGAACACGTGTCTTCTCCGTTTTATTAATTGTTTATTTATTTATTAATAAAGTAAATAATTATGATTATTGAGGTTAAATTAAAAATAACCCGCATCCCGATTAATGTGATATTTAATAAAGAAAAAATATGGCAGTATAATAATGTGTTAGGGAAATGGAGGTTCTCAGGTGCCGGAAATCATGGAGGAAAAAGAGGAGAGAGAAAGAGAGTGAGACCTTTTTCTATGAGGAATCTGCGACAGTCTTCGCGAGTGAGCTGAGAAATGTCATCCTCGGTGAGCTGGTTCAGGGGCTTGTCGAGGATGGATCGGAAGGTGGCGGTGCCGCCGGCGTTCATGGCCTCCGATTCCGGCACCCGGTGGTGGGTGGGACCATGAATTTAAGAGAGAGAAAGAGAGAGTGAGAGTGTTGTTGGCAGGCAGCGTTGGGTTGGGGGGAAATGGGGGAAGGGTAGGGGGGGCTTTTTTAGGAGTTGGGGTGAACCCTAAGCTGCCACGTATGTTTCTGTCTTCATTATTAGCAACTAATCTTCCTTCTCCCTCTACATTAAAATCCATCTTTATAATTTTTTTTTTTTCTTTTTTTACTACCTCCCTCTCTCTTTGTTCATCATTACACATTTCAAGGTTATGTTTAAAATAAATAAATCATTTATTAGAAAATTTAAGTTCTTAATCAATGCTTAAAAGAGTGATTAATGAGATAGTGTATGAAGATGTAAAATTTTACAGTGGAGAGAGTAAGTTTGTTGCGTGGGAGTTGGCGTCAGTTTGTAATAATTTGTGTTGGGTGAATAAATTGGGTTTTGTCTGCTTGCATTGCGCTCCGTCCAAGCCAACCAAACAAAACCTTGCACTGTTTCCATTCACCCTTCCACTCCCACACTCTCACTTTCACTCCCTCCACACCTTTTTATGCATTTATTTAAATCTATATTATTCATAATAATTTTTTCTATTTTTTTAATATAATATCTTTTTTATACTGACACTGACTATTAAAGGTTAAAAAGACAACTTTTTTAATTCACGTTTTAACAAAAAATATTTTCTTCTACATTCAACTAAACCAATTCTTCATTAAATATGTTTGGAATAGAATATCATATCCAATTAAAACTAATTACTCAACCTAATAACAGTGTATATTTATGAGTTAGAATTTTTCAGCCATATATAATCTATCTCACTACAAATGGCAAAATGTACTCAAATTTTCCCCAAAAATATTTCAAATACGTAGAATAAATACCTACTTATTTCAGAATGATTTGAATGACTTAAGATAATGTTTTGCTTTTAATATTATGTTTTCAATTTCATGCTTGTGCAATTTTATCATAAAATTTAAATTCATTTAACTGTTTAATCTCAAATTAAGAAAACAATTATAATTTAAAAAATATTTATTCTTCAAATTTTACCTTTATATTTATGTAAAATATAATTTTTTATTCTGTGTAAGTATACATTAATCAAGTTTTTTTTATACTTTTTATGAGTTTTTAATTTTTTATGAAATTTCTCTAATTTTTATAAATTATTTTTTTACGTATTTTTACAAATGGTTGAATTTTATATATTTATATATTTATGTTATTATTTATTCTTATACATTTTTTTTCACTGATATTTAAAATAATTTTTTATTTTATTTTTAATGAGGTGTGCCATATCTTAATTAGTAAAAAAATGTTAATACAAGATAAACAAATATATAAAATTAAAATTAATTTATGTATAAATTAGTTTATAAAAACTCTTTTACATATTTTTTTAAAATTTATTTATAAATTAATTTTAACTTACAAAAAAACAATTTCATTTTTTTCATATATTTTGATTATAAGAGATATTTATGAAAAATATCATTGAAACAGATGATATCTTTATTATAATATGTAATTAACAGAAAATCTACCTTACTCTATGTTAAACTCATAGGAATATGAAAAATTGGGAAATTGAATACGTAATTAAGGGATAAGAGAAGAGATTAACAGTAGTAGAGTGAGTGAAGAAGAATGGAAGATATGGTCCAAGTGTCTTTTTCTTTGTTCTTGTTTACTTGAATGGCATTTGATGCAGGACGAATTTAAGCATTGGATCTCCTTGGGGGGAGGGAAGGTTTTCAGATGTACTGCGTTGTGTTTAATGTCACGTCGTAATCTTTCTCCCTCACCCTTCTCAGTTATGACTTCGTTATCATTATCATACCTTTATTTTTTGGCAAACAGATTCTTGGAGTTCTTCTGTGAGATGCAGAAGGTGTCTGGTTTCTTATACATCTTTTATTTCTATTCAATTTTTCATATTTTTTTCAAAACATACTCTTTGTTTTTTTAAAATATGTGTGTTTCCACTTTGGCATTATGTTGATGTTGATCTGCATCCTTCAAAGATATTTTATTCTAACTTTTGCTTTAATTAAGTTGTTTGACCTTATTCTAGAGTCGAAGGTGGTCCAAATACGTGAATCCAAACATGCTAATGATTTTGATAGAAAAAATAATTAAAAATAAAATTAGGTTTAGAGTGTTGTAAGATTATTGGTAATTGTAGATGGTAATTTTGATGATGACGATGCAGAGGAGGAGTTCTGGTTAGGGTAGAAGGGTTGAAGGATTGATGGATGTTTCACTGTAGAAGGAAGATTCTTCCATTTATGGGCAAATATTGCATTACTTCGCACGCCATGGAAAGTGTTGTACCGTAACACATAATATTATTTTATCATCAGGTGCCCTGCCTCCTCTATTTAATAATAACAATAAAAAAAAAATTTATATATATAGGTAAAAGATAAGAATCTATATTTTTTATTAATGAAAGATAAATAAAATAGAAAAGTACTATAATATAATTTTAAGCATAACAATTATAATTCCGTTTAAGTTTTATTTTATTTATTAATTGATGAATTAAATATTATTTAGAAACTATTATGCGGAGAAAATAAGTTACTAATTAATTAACTTTCTTATAATGTTTTTAACTAAATTTTGTTCAGATTTGTCTTTTAAAATAAATAAAAAAATCAATAGTTTTAAATATTTAAAATTGCATCTTAAATTATAATATTTAGATGTTTGAAATGTTGTATAAGTGTGAAATTTTTCAAGATTTTTGTTTGATGTTAACTGTGAATTATATTGAATATATTAAAATTTGATGTTTTAAATATATAATTATTAGTGATTGATGTGGATTGTGAATTGGTAAAATTTATAGCATAAATATTTGAATTGTTGGATTTATGTTTGATTATTGTTGATATTTGAATTATAAGAGTTGAATTTTAGTTGAAAATATGAATGTTGAATGTGTTTGACATCTCAAATTCATCCAATAAATTTTTTTTTTTAGATCTGATATAGTGTTGGAACTTTAATATTGTGAGAAATTCATTCAATGCTTAACATTTTTTCTTTCAAAGAATTTGAAACAGTATTAAACTTAAATATATATTGTGGAAATTTTACTCAACATATTTAGGTTTTGCTTAACGAAATTAGAATAGGATTAGAGTCTTAAATCAGTCATATTATCAAATTAGTGAATTGTGTAAAAAAAATATAGTTAATTTAGTTTTGTAATTACATTGAATATATATTATAAAGAAATTAACTCAAGATGATTGAGTTATGTGAAAAATGATGTAAATTAAATTATCTGACAAACATATTCACGAAGTTATGTGACAAATTATGTACTAATCAAATAATAAGATGTGATAATGTTTGTGATAAATAATTATAAAGGGTTATTATATTTTAAAATATAGTGTAGGAATGAGATTTTTGGGATATCCAAAGTTTAATGAGTTTTTTCTTTTACAAATTTAAAAAATATAATAATATTATCTTCCAAATTAATAGTTAATTATGAGATTTTATATTTTATTTGTTTTATTTTCATATGGCAATAATTTTGTATCTTAAAAAGTAGAAAATAAATAAAAAGAAAAATGTTTAAAATGTGGGAGTTAAAAAAGAAGTGAGAATAAGTGGTAAAAGGCGTAAGAAGCAATGGTATGATCCACACGTGGGTGGCCCGATAGACTACTTTAAAAAATTGTTATGCTTGAAAATACGAAATGGATGAGAAAAGTTATAACTCGTGGGCGAAAGATATCACTATCAAGTAGAATAGTTATAAGAAGTAATGGTATGACTCACTTTCTCGAAATGTGTACTCGGCCAAGTCCATAAGCAGAAACCCAGAAGTGCAATGGGCCCATTAGGACCATTATGCATACAGGGCCTCACTTTCCAGACCTAACCCTGTCACCCAAACCCAATTATTTTTCTTTTCTTTTTTTCTTTTCAACAAATACGACTACACAACAATACAGCATTCATTGCATTCGGTTATTCGACAAACCCTATATCCAGGCCATGGTCCATGCTTAGTGCAAGAACAACAACAACACTGCAACAATATTTTTTATTTTTTTTTTAATTTTATTTTGAAGCAATTTTTGTTTCTCTCTCTCTTTCTCTTTCTCTCTCTCACTCACACACTATTGTTTGTTCCTGCCAATAGATTCTGAGCATGACCCTAGATCACATTTCTGAGTGATGAAGCAAAGATATGAGAGCGAATGGCACAACAAAGCAAAATGCAGATAAGAGGAGGCAAATAAACATTGTTGGTCCTGAATCACACAACGTCACATGCTTTTAATTAAATTTCAGTTGCGTTTCTGGCACTCTGGTATAGGCCTGCTACACCTGCATAAAGATTCATATCTTATGCTTCACTTTTTCCCTTTTCAATCAATTAATTAATTTCACTTTTATTCTACTCACTTTTTTACATTTTCTTTTAACATAACTAATCACCATCATAATAAATACACATGTATAAATTGATATTATCTTAAAATTTAAAATAACAGTAAAACGAAGAAATAAAAAAAAAAAAAATCATAGGGAGTTTTTTCTGAGGTAATAAATGTTGCTGTAAATGAGTGATGAGAGGGTGGGGAATTGAATTTATGAAGGTGTAATAGTGAATGAGGATTGAGATGTGTAGTGAATAAAAAGAAAAAGAGAAGCATGTGGTGTGGGTTAGGGTTGAGATGTTGGTGCCGTACGAGACATAACCCTGTCTATACTCTTATACGTACACATTCACACGGTTGCTGTTTTACCATCCTCTGCTACCACTCTTAACATTCATTTTCATTCATCTTATTAATCTTTCTCTCTCTTTTATCAAACTATCATTCTCAATGTTAACACATAATATTCTCTTCATACATCATTTCTTTCTAATTCACACCCCAAAATAAAACTGTTTCTTTCATTTTACACCCTCTGCCATTTCCTTCCTTTCCCATCTGCTCAAACTCTCAAACTCTCAAACAGTAATTGTTTTTATGCTGAAACTGCAACATATTTTTGTGATAAGAGTTTTATAACTAATTATTAAATATTATTTTTAATATTCTACGTAAAAAGTAACTAATATTTCTAACATTAATAGAAATGTCAACATTTTCTTTGGATCAAAATTGATTAATTCAAAAAATATATATAGAAAACTAAATCTATAATTAAAATTTTATAATGATAAATTTATATATTCACGCAATTATAAGGGTGAAAATTATATTTAGGTGAAATATTAACCGAATTAAAAGATGAATGAATTATGTAAAGATTTAAAAGTAGTGAAAATTGGGAAATAATGAGGAAGAGGTCCGAAGAAAAGAATAATGGGTGATTTTGTGTTAGTGGGGTTAGCCCAATAATAGATGGAGCCATAAATTGGGCTAATTTATTATACTTTTGGTCCAAGTTCGACCCGGCAAAGAAATATCTTATAGACTCATGCATGCTTTCTGTTAATGCAAATGCAATTCTCCTTTGCCTTCTCAACAAGAGACACCGATGTCCCATCAACATTTTTTTTATTTATTTTTTCATATTTCAATTTAAATTAATGTGTATATTAATATTGTAAAGGATTTTAATATTTGATACATTATAAGTTTATATTTTTTTAATATTCACTTTTTAAATAATTTATAATTATTTTATAAGTTATGATAATGATAATGATAATTTTTTTATTTATTAAAATATGCTAAATTTATATTTAATGTATAATTGATTACCAGTTAAATCGAGTGACATTACACTTAGTTCTTTTAAGTAAGATTTTAAATTTAAATTTGTGAATGTAAAAAACATATATTTAAAAAGTAATTGAAAACATTTCCAACTAAATTTAATCATCGATAATCAAATTTTTAAGAGTAAATTTTAAAAATTTAAACATTTAGATGTTAATTTGGAGGTGTAATTAATACTTTTTAAGATATAATAATTTCCTTTCGACTTGTAAGAAGATAAAATAGACTCGGATATAAATTAATTCTAATTATTTTATTTTAATTAATAATATCATCTCAAAATACCTATTAATTAATTGGCTTTTTTTTTTTTTAAATCACCCTGTCACTGTAAATTATGATGAAAACATTTTTAAAAATAATTTTAAACATAATTAAAAGATTTCATATTAATTAACTTTCCCAATTAACAAGAAAATCGATTAAAATATTAATTTTAGTCCAAAATAAGTATATGCATTAGTTTGAAAGATAGATAATTTAAAATATGCATACATTATTTTAATATTTATTATTATTAGTGTTATTATTTCCATATATCAGAAATTATAATAGATCATCTAGTTATTATAACATTAGAAAGTGTTTTTATATATCTAAATGATAGTATTGTTAGCATTAATTAGTTAATTAATGTATGAAAGAAGAACACATGTTCGTCAGCATAAATAGAATTATCATTGTTATCATTATGTGTCAAGAATAATATATTATGTATTCGTTTTTAAATAATACAACTCTTAAAAGAACTTTTTAAAGAAGAATTAAAAATAACCTTATAATCTTATTTCTTCTCTTTTCTTATTACTTATACTTTATAATATCTAGTTAATATTCAATTAAAAAAATATAATAACTCTATTCAATCTTTGACTTCTTCAGGAAATTGTTGAAACTCCTTTATACATTTCACCTTTTTTTAGAAAATGTTTAAATGAAAAGAAAAACACATATTATTTTAAGTCGGAAATTCTGTCAATTTTATTAGATATTTATTTATAAGGAATTTACATGTTACAAATTAACAATAAAAATATGATAGCTTAATTTTTTCCGATATAACGAAAAAAAAAATTACATAATTTAGAAACAGAAAACAAAATGACAAATGTCCTTACATCTTAATTCATGAAAATGATTTTTTATGACAAAACCATAACGAAATGATTAAATTTTAGAAATATTGTGAATGTAAAAAAATTAACTATATATAATTGACATGTGTCCTACATTTTAATTTTAAAAGAGTTAATATATTTCTTTTGAAATTGCTCAATGAAAAATTGGTCGAAGTTCTAAAATAATTCATCATCGCATTTTTCAAGATTAACAAAAACCTTGTATTCCATACTTTAACAGAAGTAATTTGAAGTCGGTAAATATAATTATAATACATATACTTAGATAACTTTTATTTATTGAAATCTATTTATTTGATAACATGTGAAATTGATTACAAATAGGGTTGAGAAACATATTATTATTAAAACTGACTTGTTTTAAAAATATAAAAAGGATAAAAAAAGTAATTTATGTTATAATTTTTTTAACCTTGATTCAATTTTGAAAATTTAAAAATATTTCATAAAACCTGTAATATTTTGATAACCCTAGTTGTTGAAGATGTTGAGAATGAAGCCAATTTTTATGCTTTTTCTCTTAAATGCATGGTGGCCTCCTTTTTCCCGTCTTAGGAGACATTTTGACCTTAATGCTTTCTTTCCCAAACAATCAATATATTATCATTTTTCCTTTTAATCTATTTTCACCTAATTTTTATCACTAAATATAATTAAAATATATATCGAAATAAATTTGATTATATTTGTAACAAAGGAATGAGAGAGTCCAAAATAGGTGATGTAAAATGAGTGGGCGAGAGATAGCATTGGATCCAAACTATTTTCCATTTTTTATTTCTTTTTATTTTATTCTTCGTTGCCCCTCTCAGAAAATGAAAAGACGTTTACTTATACCTCTGACATGTCTATATCTGCATCACATATAATTGTAATCAATTTTTTTCGAAGATAAATAACAATCATACACTTTATTTTTGCTACAAAACATGAAAAAAATACATTTAATTTTTTTTTTATAGATTACGTCAATATGAAGAATAACAAAATTTATTTTATTTTTTACCGAAATTTAATTATGAAGACTGGTAATGTGGATTCGATCATGTGATCAGATAAAAAAACATGGCACGGATTAAATATTTTAGTCTATTAATCTATTTAATTCTATATAATATGTTATTTAATTCATACGGATAAATACGGGATAAAACATGTTTATCTCATATGTTATGTGATAGAAAATATATATATAAAAATGTAAATGATTGAGACGTGTTATATTTTTTAAAATAATATATGTATATTTAAATACTGATAATATTATTAAAATATATATTTTTTCATTCACGTAGGTTAATCGGTAACTATGCGAGAAGAACAAGAAAGACTAATGAAACCCTTAATTTTGATTAGTTTCTACAATTTGATACTATTTTTTCATTATATAACTTTAGTTTAACTATTAAAATAATATTTAATGGTGGGATATTTTTTTTAAAAGAATAATAAATGAATGAAAAATTGGTAAGTAAAATACAAAAAAAAAGTACACAATTAAAATACAAAATTACTCAAATGAGAAGGTTGTTTGTTTGTTTGTTTGAAGGAACTTCAAAGAATTTACCTAGTTGGAACCCACCCTATCACAATCATTCTGGACTCTGGTAGGGCCCATGCCCCCTACCATTTGGGCCATTTCCCCTAATACTCAAACAACTTCTCTCTTTCTTTCTCTTTCTCTCTCACACACACACAAACTCTCCTTCTTTTGACTTGGACTTTCTCTCCCACACCAACTCCCTCACGCATTAATCTTCTCTTCACTTCTGCAACAATAATACAACATCGCATACATATCCTCCTCCCTTCAACACCATCATCCTTCTCACTCTTCAACTCTCTATTCACACTCTTTCCTAACCTGCGCACCCTACCTCGCCCATAGGCGTAATGCGCTACCACCATCACTTCCACTGGTTAAAAACCTTCACCACCTTCACTTTTCTCTTCTTCTCTTCCACTTCAGCCATAACCACTCTCACCGCACAACCCAGTAAGATCACATTTTTACACAATTCTAAAAGGTTTTAAAAAGAAAAAGAAAAAGAAAGAAAGAACCCACCCCACTTCTTTTATAAAGACCACACGCTTCAATTCTAACTATTCACGTTTTTTTTTTATTATAGGCGGCGGGGCTGTGAAGCACCTTAATCGGGAAGAGAATCAAAATGGGTCACCGGTGGGGAGAGTGGTGGCGGAGGAGAAGAGGTTTGGCGGGCCAGGGTCGTCGCCGCCGTCTTGCAGATCCAAGTGCGGTTGGTGCAGTCCTTGCATACCGGTTCACGTTCCGGTTCAACCGGGCTTAATCATTCGCCTCGAGTACTACCCAGAAGCGTGGCGTTGCAAGTGTGGGAACAAGCTTTTTATGCCATGACGTTAATACATTAGCATATCTATAGTTATGGATTATAAAAATCCTAGTACAAAAGAAGAGCACAAACGTTGCCAGAATCGAACAGGAGAACATTGCAGGCAGGAGCAGCAGCCATCTTAAATTTTCCCTTTTGGGTATTTTATTTTATTTATCTCAGTGTTAGTGCCTTTCATGCACTGATTAATGTTGCTGAGGTTGGGTTGTTTAAGAGTACTATGTTTATAGTAGTATTGATGTTTATAGTATTGATTTTTGGGTTAACCTTTTGAGGGAAGGAGGGAGGGACAGTCAGGAAGGGAGTGTTGGGAATGTAAGATGTTCAGGTGTGATTACCGAGAGGAATATCTTAAACCTTTCTCTGCTTTTAACACACTACACTCCTACTTCTCTCTATCTATTCTTCCCCTTCTCTTCTATATTTGTATATCATTTCATTCCATTTCGGTTTTTCTTTCTGGCACCTTGCAATTCCATTACCCTACCACCCGCTATTATTACCAAGACAATCAGGGTTTTAAGCTGTAATTATGATGAGGACCTAGCTTCTCTTCAGACATCCCTCAGGAATACGTAGAGCTAGGGAAAGAAGGAACTAGCATATATTTGAATGATGCTAGCTAGGTAGCTACTCGGTTAACTTGTTCAACTTTTGTTTCTATCTGTAGTGGGTGAAGTTTATGCTACCTCACTGTTTTAAGGCATTTAGGTTTCTGAGGTTGCATTCTTAATTTTTCTCTGTTTGGTTTTTGTACTTTTGAGAACTTATTATTACGTTATCTGTCTCATCGCTCTCAGTGATTGCTTCATCCAGAGTTTTTAATTTGAACTATGTGAGAGTTGTTTATATGCGCACGCGCCGGTACCCCCTTCCTCCCCCTTTCATTTTCCATTAAATGTGCACATGACAACAAGTTGTGTTTTCTCCTCTGCAGAAAGCAACGTTTGCACAGCAACAAGTTCAGAGTGATATAGTTACTATTATGTGGGGAGAATGAATGAAGTAACATAAGAAACACAGTTATATGGCGGTGCGTTTGTTTGTTTCATTAGTGTCTACGATAATGGACGAGAGTTATTGTTTTTGACCGTACAAGTTGCCACTTTTCTTCATTGTTATCCTTGTTCATATTCCTTTCATGTCTTCATATATATACCTGTTCAGGTGACTTACTTAATATTTAACCTAATGAAGGCTATTCCTCGTTTTCTATTTGTTTTGAAACATTATAGTTTGAGTTTCCCACCGGCTAGAATGACCAGACCATTTAAATTCACACTCTATTAACTCTTCCATATATGCCTCAAGTGCGTGATTGTGTACCATGGAAGCATGGATTAATTTAGTTAAAAATTTGAAGTTTAAAATATGTGATTACATTAAATATTTAGAAGGCGAGTTTTATTGTTTATATTTTTTTTTTAAGTTGAATGAAATTTATGCAAAATACATGTGTTATTGTGCCCAAGTGCAAGTTAGTGTTTTCTTATCTTTAATATTTACTCATATTATATAGTTAACCGGCAAGACATTAATCAATGTTCTTGTATCTATTGATGCGTCTCCTAAATATCACTCCTATGATTAAAAGTGAGATTTGATTTCAGAAAATCTTCAATTGTAACATGTTTTAGAAACCAATGGAGCCAATATTTCTTATTTTAGCTTGTTTACTTTATTTATCTCGGGGTCCATGTATATATAACCATGACATGACCTCAGAGAATTAGAAAGTAGAAAAACCAAAAATGAACCTAGGTCCCATGATTCAAATTGCGTATGTATGAAAATGCCATGCACATTTCTTCCTCCACCATGTGAATTTTGAAACGAAAACCTTGCATAAACGGGTTGACAAATGGACTAATCATGCACATCGAAAGTGGGGGAGACACATTCTCTTTCTCTTTCTCTCTCTATCCTGTTTACTTTTCAGAGCAAATTAAAGTTGATGTCTCTTTTTAATGAACCTAACTGATAAATCCTAGATTAAGATATGTGTGGCTTTCAATTTCATTTTTCCTAAGGAAGGAAAATAATGGGCCAACAATTATGGATAGATGATAGTATTATTGTAGTGGATGACATGTAAGTGACGACTCTTGGCAGTGGAGAAGTTCTCCAATTCCAAAGAAGAGAAGAGAGAAAAATGCAGTACACACACGAGGGGGTGAAAGCTCCTTTCTCTGCAATTGGGTTGAACAGAGATACACAGTGCTTTGGCTAGTTGCCCCTGCTGTCAGGGTTGCTTGTATCAATTGAGGTAAAAGTAAAAACTGGCAAAAAGAAAGCCCCCATTCACAAAATAACGCAACAACTCTCTCTACCCACTTAGCCCTTCTTTCTTTCTTTCAAACCCCCCCATTTCACTTGGGACATTTCCACTCCCAAAACAGCAATCTGCTATTGGGATGGATAATAATTACTAACAGCTATCAATCCAATAAGTACACACATTTCTTTCTTTGCCTTACTAAATTTAATCATTTTTTTTTTTATATCTATCAACATGTTACTAATATATATATGTAACATTTTTTTGGTTTTAAAAAAATAGCTGGCACAGATACACACAGAGAAATGTACAGCCCAAGAAGTGTGTCTGCTTTTTCACGAGGCCTGGCAGTGTTGTTGTTTTTTGTTTGTTTTTTTCTTCCCTTCACTTATAATTATAATATGTCACAGTCCCACAGAAAAACATGTATTTAGTAGTTTTATTTCAGGGTTTGACAAGACAGATTGACAATGAGACGGGGAATGGGTGAACCGGTTTGCTCCAAAAATTGACATTCAAAATCCAGAGGCCTAATCAGGATGCCCATTACACCACACACATGAACATGACAGCACCCCACCTTCTACAAAGCCTGGTTAGGTTTCTGAAAAGTGGGAGAGATAACTTGAGATGTGATGTCTGATTAGACTGTGTTGTTGGGATTGCCGGTGAACTGAGAAAATGGTTTTAGCCCTCACCACTTTGCCTCATCACTCTAACATCTTTATTCCCATCCATCAAAATCTTTCAAACCTCTCTTTATCTCTTTCCATTATTATCACCCAACTACCTTCTGAGTCCTGTTTGACCATGAAACCCTGATGAGATACAGCACACTTTTTTGATATTTCATCTGCTCATGTTATTTCAAGGAAATTTCATAGTCAATGCAGTGAAAGTGAATGCACACTATATAGTATATATACATCTTTCGTTTGAAATAGATGGTGCTTGCTTTGTGCCTTTTTTACTTTTGTAATTCAGTTTTGCTTTGTGGGGGTGCTAGTCAATACAGAGTTCTGAGCCTTACAGGACATAGTATATAGAACCATTGCCTTCCCACCCACGAAGAATAATCAGACAACGTGTGAACTGATTCGGGTCCATAAAATTTGACAGACACCAATGAGAGAAATATGAGCATTAATATTATTAGGTATTAATTGGACACCAAAAAGATAAAGTTGGTAGAGATCAATGTCTGGAAACATTACATTGAAAATGAAGCATATTATTGTACTTCACAAATAACGACTATCATAGCTCCCGAGTCTAAATTATTGAATTTGAAAATAGAAGTATACTTGCCCCTAAAATGATGGTTTAGCAGCACCTGGACCCATGGCTTCAAGGTTTAACTCAACTCCCACCAAAGTCTAATGAAACTCTCTTTCCATATACAATCTTCTAGAAACTCGCTTTGGATTAAGCCAACTTTTCCATTTCCTCATAACATACAAATATTTTCTTGATGCATCTTACATTTTATGAAACTTCTGACTTTCCTTTTCCACGACTCCTTTGAACTGGAAGAAGATAAGAGTTTTCAAATTTGGATTCATGCTTAAAAACTTAAAATGATAAAAGACGCTGCTTTAAAGGTTGATGGTTATTAAAAATACATTTGTAATATGATTTTATACAGTGAATTTATCGAACATTATTTTTATTATGATTTTTAATACATTGTTATAAATTGTTATAAAAGTTAACATATTTACTTTATATTACAATAATGATTTAACGAGTAAAATTTTTCATACAATAAGTTCAGTGTGTCTATTTTCCTTCTTATAGAATATATAAAATAACAAACTAATATAAACTATAACATTTAAAATGAAAAGGTTTTATTATATAATTCATATGATAAAAGACTTTAATAATTTAAAAAAATTCAAGAAAAAAAAAGAAAACAATTTTATGGATTATATAAATTTTTAGCTCCTACAAGATTTCAGATTTTAGTTGTCCTTATAATTCGTTTTGTCTATTTTATGTAAATTAAAACCTGAAAATTTACGTATAGGTTAAAAACTTACTTAACCTTAATCATATTAGAAAATAAAGTTCAAACAAATTTTTTATATCAGTTTTCTCATTTTTAACTAAAGCTTGGTTACCCTTTTGACTTTCTGAAATTTATTTTTGTTTGTATTAATTGTTTGAATAGTCAGAATGGATGACATAACTAAATCCGATTTAACCTGTGAAACAAACGTACTGGTCCAATTTTAGAAACTACGGAAGGATAATTATTGAAACTAAAAAACCAGATATTATGTTTCTTCTTTTCATCTAGGTCGTCATTTTGAACATAGTACGTAACATACAGCAATAAATGAAGGTCTTGTGCATACACAAACAGTGGGTACCCTCAAGATTCTCTTGCAGCAGGTGGACAGGATTTTTTTTATGAATAATATATGAATTAAGAAAAGTAAGGCAACCACTATATATATAACATTAGTTAAGCGTTGAAATTAGAAATAGTAATTACACATTCCTTAATCCTTATATTTGAAAGGAGATATTGAAAATCACATTAATAATTTAATATTTAATTTCCTTTTCTCATGTTTAAACCACTAGAATAATGATTGATGCAGAAAAGAATGTGTGTTTGATATCAATACGTGTAAGAATTTGTGGAGCCAATAACAATCATATTATCCTGAATGAGATTAATATGATATGTAAAATGTGATAAAAAAAGTAAGGAGAAGTGTGTTATTGGTAAATTTCTGAAAAAGAAAATTGTTGAACTAGGAAAAACACAGACAATGTAACTGACTAAATACTTGTGTTTTATCCTTCCAATGCACAAGGATGACAGGGTGTATGACTATGGCATCTCTGATAAATGCTGATTTGAACGTTGGGCTTTTGTTATAGGAGTTTGGGTTTGACTCTTCTGTCTAACCTCTGCCAAATTAAAAAATTAGGCCCTTGAACCCAATCAATTGGATTTTCATAAAAAGCCCGTGTAAGAAAGGTAGCACTGTAGGAGTCAATACGAATCAGGTTTCAAAGCCCAATATAGCATAATGTTAAGAAAGCTATTGTTAACTGTTGAAGGTGGAAATTGGATTTAATTCTAAAAAATAGAAAATTTAACTCAATTTAACTAAAAAAATAGTCTGTGTAAGAAAGCTAGATTTTTTTTCGTGCTTGAACAAATATAAAATACATTTTTTTTTTTTTTAAATCTAACCAATACCTCTTTTTAAGGATGTTTCATCTTTTTTTGTTCTTCGGTAAAGATCTTTCAATTTTTTTAGGAAAAACTCTCACAGTTCGGAAGAACTTTACCCCCTTAAAAAGTTTAACAAGCAAGGCAAATCATCTTACAAGCTAAAAAAACTTTTAAAATAATTATAAATTAAAATTTATTGTTCAAGTGTTTTTCAAACATGTTTTCAATCTGCAGCTAGATAGATAGTTTCATAATTTTAATTTTGTTGGAAAAATGCTTTATAGCAACAATAATAAACAAAGTAGGAGCCAGAAAAAAAAAATATAATAACATATATTATATTGAAGTCATGAAACTTTTATGTGTTCTATAGCCTAATGATCCCTCCCATTTTGAATTGTGAATTGTCTTTGATGTATATAATCACTAACGTGTTTTATTTTTGTATTTTTTTTAGTTATTATTTTGCTAATAATACTATAATCTTGTTGGCGAGGTAAGTGTTCTTTTTCTAATGATAGTACATGAAGACTAAATTTTTAATTTTATCTTATTTCCTATTTTAAGTGTTTGAAGCAAATAGTAAAATCAAACTAGTGTTAATTTTACCATCTTTAAAAGTTAAAACAATATCACTACTTAATAATTTTAAAGTAATTATTGAAAAAAGTAACCATGTACATAAAAATATTTACTACTATTTATATTAAGCTTTTTTTCCTGTAAAATTGATAAAAGAAAAAGATACTCCTAATTTTCCGAACAGAATGACAATATTACAGAAATTGCTGAATTAGATACGTGTGGTTAATTACATTAAATTTAAAAGTCTTTTCTCGCCAGCCTATCTTGCAGCAATTTCGGCTTTGCTATCAATTTTTGTTTTATGGAATAGAACAAGGTATCCATTACAAATTTTTAGTGTTCTTAACAAATTATATATTCTGTGATGCAGTTGAAAGATAAAATATACAAAAGTGACAGTACAAGATGATGATGGCTCTCAATGTGGAATAAGCCAAGAATATAGTTGGAAAGAACTTTCTTAGATCCAATCCAAGAGCCTCCTCCCAGAAATTATTTTTTGTGATAAACTCAAGAAAATCAAGACTTTTGATCACTTTCTTTAAAAAGTCCAAACCCAAATGTACAAACAAGAAGGATCAAACAAGGGTATACTTGTCCTCAAACATTATACTTTCCTTCCAACATCATTCTTTCCTCTTCTTTTTGACTACCCCTCCCCGCAAGTCCAAGATACCCATTTTCTTTCCAGAACAACGAAAGAACAAAAGGTCTATTGGCTCACATTTGGCTCACTTCACTTCAAATGTCTCGCTTTCCCATTCAAAAATTACATCAAAATCCCCAAGATTTAATGAAAGTGTGACCCCATTTGGCATTCACTTTGCCTTTAGTTTAACCTTTTTACAATAATCAAAACCCACCATGTACAAAAGACCCATGATGCTTGGTAGTAGCACCATTCTTTGATCCACCTATTCCCCATTGCCAAAATTTCTTATCCCTCACATTCAAACAGAAGGGGAGGCTCATATTCTGTTTCTGTTGTTCTTCTCTGCTGCAATGGAGAGAAGCCTTGAAACACCCTGAGTCCACACATCATATTCTTTCTGATCTTTGCACTCAAATTCCACAATACCCCGCATCACTGTTTTCAACCCAAAGTAACGACGATCCTCGCCACCTTCCAGCAAGTGGCGCCCCGGCCAGGCCGGTACATCTTTGATCACTTCAAGCACCACATCTGAATGAATACAAAAGAAGGGATATATAAAAATTAAAGAAGAACCCTTTTCATCTCTCGCAACTTTAGTAGTAGTAGCAGCTATGACTTTCACAAATCCCCAAAACGGAACAAGACCCACCTCCAAATCTGTTGTCAAATAATTAGTTTGGAGCAAGACAAAAGAAATGAAAACTCACTCTTTTTCTTTTTCGTGATGGTCCCAGCAACGTGCCTGCTCTTCATTTTCAGTATAACCTTCACGAAAAAGAATTTCCAAAGAGTTATTAAAGGTTGCAGTTTTCTAAGGAACCAAAGTAAGCTAGATGCCTTCACTTCATCATAAAAAAGGCCCCCACCTCTTAACTTTTCCACAACTATGTTTAAACATATCATCAATAGTTTAATACCAATCAATGCCCAAATAATTACGTGATAAATCATCGTCTGAAATAAATAGTACAATTCTCTGGAACACGGGAAAAAATAACACTCACTTGGTTCATCCGGTTAATATACACAGACACAACTTTCCAATGCAGATCACCTGCACACAAAATCTCTCGTCAGACCAAATTTTGTCCAATTATCCTCAATAATATCATAAGCCAAGACAAATAAAATTACAGAAAATTCCTTTTCTCCAAATAGGAGATACCATGAGGAAACAACAATCTGGTTTACAGATTATCTTACAAACCTTTCCGTGTGCGTTTGAGGAGTTCACAACCTCTGGCTAGTAATTCTCTACTGCATATACCTAAGAAATTTTCTTCTGGAACAAGTTCACCGCTGAAACTACTATTAGAATTTCCATTGCTACCATTATTGTTATTATTATTGCTTCCAACAGCTCCCAAATTTTTCTCCACAGGAATTACTGCTGCAATATTCCACACTTCTTTCAAGGCCCTCGCTTTCAATGTGGCAGCCCCACGCAAAGCTGCAATTCAATTTCACACCACAAATAAAATAAAATCAAGACAAGAAAAAAAGCAATATTCAGAACACTAATTTTCCAATTTCCATTAAAATTCACTCGAATTTCGTTAAACAGAATGTTCTTTCAACATGTCATTCACATTTCATTTTCATCATCCGTACCTGTCGCAGCCCCCGCAGTTAGAGTCATAATATCGCCGGCGGATCTCACATTCACGGCAGAGCTAACCACCGAGGCTAGATGTTCGCGCTCGGCTCCCAAGGCCTCCGCCACCTCGACGCACTGTGCGGCCACCAGCGTCGCCGCCGACGCCACCGCCATGTCCGTCTTAGCCATCTGCTCGTCTTTCCCAGCCCCTGATGAGGCGGCAGTAGCCGCGGCTATCGCCGCCACCGCCGCCGCAACTCCGGCGACCGACACCGCCGCGTGGAGCTGAGCATTGTGCGCCCTAGTTTCCTCCTTTTTCTTCTCCTTCCGGTCCTTGAGCCACCTCCCCACCGTCTTACCGCCGGTGGTGGGCGCGGTGGTTCTGAAATTAAGAGATAGACTGCTGGTGATGTTGTTGGAGCGGGTGTACTGCAGAGAGGGTCGCATTATGGCAGTTGGTATAAAACAAAAGAGAAAAATACAAGACATTAATCATAAGACATTGGCGAGTTAGTACACCGTTTATAAAGGTTGTAACTAACAATATGTTGAAGGTAGAAGGCATTGACATGGGTAGGTTAAAGCCTGTATGTTTCATGAAAGGAGCACAGAGTAAGGGGACGAAAGTTTGACGTGGAGCTTTGCTAAATTTGGATTTTCAAGGACAGTTATTAGGTGCTACTCAACGTGGGTATTCTAGCCAATTCAACACATGATATGGACAAGGTAACCAATTAGAGCATACCCTAAAAATAGAGAAGATCAATTAAGCTTTCACACGCCTTCAGCTAAATTTATTCATTTATCCCTTAATGGTAGTATTCTGTCATTTAATTTAATCGTTGGGTTTGTTTTGGAAAAAATATAGTTTATAATAAGATTGGAGGGAGGATGATTAAATTAAAGGGGGTTTGCCTTGGTTGTAGAGAAAGGTGAGAGACATGTTGGTTATAACCGAGTGATGGTGTTTTTTTTTGGATGGTGAAAAGTTAAAGATGATGTTTGATGGATGTACCTTGATATCGTCGATTTCAGAAGGAGAAACAGGAGGGCTATCGGTTAAGGAGCCACAGCTTTGGGTTCCGTTAAGAGGGCCACTGCTATGAGAGAGTCTTCCTGAAGTTCGTGGAGACACTTCCTGCTGTCAAATACGGCACAATAAATGCGTTAGCGTTTGTTCTTGACGATGTTTCAGATAAAGATAATGAAATAATGAAGGATTGACGCACACGAAACCGTTTAAATGGAAACAGAGTGAAGTAAACAATAAACAGAAGAAACAAAAGAGGCGAAGAAGAAGAAGACAAAGGAAGCTAAAAACCAAACAGCTTTGTGCAACTGACAGAAACAACACTGCAGCCCATTCTTTCAGGTGTTTTCCTTTTGCAGAGACTGGGATAGGATTCGAGTTCAACCCTCACATGGAAAAACAACAATCATATCATACTGCCGTGTTGAGAATGAAGGCTTACGGATTGTGACATGATTCGTTCCATGACCATTAGAGAGGTCTCCGAGGAGGCGAACGAGAACGGGTTCCCGGAGACGGTGGCGGACGCTTCTTCGGCTTCGCCGGCGATGTCCTCCGGGATTGCTTCGGCGGCACCACCATTGGAGAGGGTGATTTTGGAGACCGCCGGAGAGAGAGCCTTGGAGACTTCGAGGGCGGAGACGCTCCAGGAACGGGAGAGGAACTCCATGGGCTCGCGCGGCGTCTCCGGTGGCCGGAACATGCCACCGTGGAGAGGGTCGAGTCGCCAGGGTTCGGTTTGGGCTTTGTCCATTGGGAGTGTGAGAGAAAGAGAAAGAAAAGTGAAAGGGTGAGAGAAAGAGAGAGAGAGAGAGAGAGAGAGAGAGAATTGAAGTGTGGTGAAAGTGTGGGGTGAGGTGTTTATAAAGAGAGAGGATAGTGAGCGATAAAAAAGAGGTTATACAAGAGAGACAAAGCAGCCGATTGTATTCTATTCTATGTCAGTGAGTCCTCCTGAGTCCTCATAGAAAGGTCAAAATTTTGCATCAAAAAAGAAACCAACAAAATGTATTAAACCAGAAAACACAAAAAGGATCACCATTACATGACATGATTTTAGGAATGACAACCAACTAGAGTTAGATATTTGTCTAATACCACTACAGTAATCTTATTATTCTTTCTGAGTAATATTTTTTTTATCATTTTCTCATTCCTTTTCTTGTCTTCTTCTTCTCTAATTATTATATGTATTAGCGTTAATATAGTCTCTTTTCCTTTAATGCTCACGTGTTGTTATGATTGTAAGCCTTGTTACTTTAGTGGGAGTAAGGTTGTTTATCTCGTGATTCGATGATCCACAACATTATTAATAAAATTAAAATGCTTTCGCTCCTAAATATATAAGATTAAACAATCATTTCATTAGCTTTTTTTCTTTCTATAACAATTTTAAATGATTAGTTCTCCTAAAAGTGTCAATCGACTGTGCGAGGAGTGGTTTGGAGGCCAGTTATTAAAAAAGCATTGTGTTTGCATTTTAGCTTAAAACGTTTAAAATTGTGAATTGTCTACAAGTTTTAGTTATGTAATTCTATTGTACGACTTTATTTAGTATTTTGCAAATTGTATGAAAAAAAAATAAATGAAGAATGTGGATGGAGAAAGAGAACATAGGCAACGTGGGTGTCCACGGAATAAATGGTACTACGGCGGTGTGGAATTGAATTTGGAAGGGGGGCTCCAATCCATAAAGCTCAACTCCACTCACAATTCTTTCCCTCTCTTCTTGTCTCTTCTCTTTCTTCTACTTTCTCGCGAATTAAAAACCTTCTTGATCCCTCCTTTTCCTCCACCTAAAGAACACAACCACCTCTTTCCCTTCTTATTCATATTTCAAATCACAACACCCTTTCTTATACGTTGAATATAAATATCTCAAATTCAATTATTCACTTCTAATCAAATATCAGAGCTTTTCATACTCAGGTTTGTTCATAATGTATTAATGGGTCACGTTATCTTTATTCATCAGATTGATTGAGATTCATATATGCCATAAATGCATCTTACCAAAGCTATTTTGTTATCCCGGTTTATTAACTATGTTCATCTCAAAATTAATGATCCAGTGCATTAATGGAAACGTCATTATTCTTTAGTGAGCAATGTTGTGATCTTTTACTCTACGGCTTCAACAATACTACTGATTAGTTCATAAGCCTTTTGAAATTAAGCTCAAAGTTGAATCTTAGCCGATTTCCGTTCAGATAACTTCCATAGACTGGTCAAAATGTCATAATTGTAACGAGAATATCTAATTTGCTTCCAATTTCTTCAGATTTTTCGAATGGTTGAATTTTGAACTACCAACGGATTAAACGAAAAAGCGAAATGCTTATTTTCAATAGTAAGTAATACGAGGTGATCAAAACCACTTATAAAAACAAAAATATCGATAGAATGAAGTATCACTGTGTTTTTTTCTTTTATCTGCTATGAATATTATTTCATTTGATGTAATGTAACTGTAATTGTGATATGCATGGAGAAGGAAGGTTTTGAGGGTAGGCATCGAATGAGAATATGAGAAAAGCAAAGGAATAAGATTTATAGAAGAAAAAACTAACATTGATGAACAATAATATAAAGGAATTGTTACTATCAAGGTTGCTGGAAAGAATTGTTAGGAAGATTGGGTTTGAGCTCACACAGAGGAGATGGAAACAGGTCACAGAGGGCGGGGACAGCGCATCCTGGTAGATTCATCAGATTCTTCACTGTTCACTCTTTCTAACTTTATTCTGTATGTTGTAATTATTTTCTCTAGACGTACTATATCATTCCATCCACTAAAAAAGTGATGGGTATAATTAAGAGGAGGAAGTGTATGACGAAATGTGTAAGGAAAAGGGAGAATTGGGATAAATGAAGGACTTTGTACGTACTTGTTTTAAAGCTATTATTATCTGACCATGTTACAGCTTTAAGTTTATGAAAATTTTAGTTATTGATGATTGTTGTAAGAAATGTTTGAAGCATATATGTGTGAAATTGATTAGGTAGATGGAAAATAATGGAAGAAAAATAATGGCGGTGGTATATAATTCGGAAACAAAAGGGAGGGAGTGGTGACTGATGAATGATCTGTATCCATCTGGAGAATTTAATGAAATGGGCCCTGAGGTTTAGGGACGATACCTTCGAAAGAGATAAACCTATCAATTTAAATTCATCAATGATTGGGACTCACCCTTTCCACACACACGTATATATTTATATATATATCCAATATCAACGTCACATTAGTGTTATTGCAACATGTTTCATAGAGAATTTTCATTATACGAAATCTTACCTTAAACCATATTTTGCTTGACTCAAAATGTCATTTTCTTTAGAGGGTTTAAAAAACACAATAAAAAATATTTTTATTAGTTTAAGCAAATGAGAAAAATGGAATTATTTTAATGCAGTAAAGGATTTATATTCAAAGCTTGTAACGAAACAGTTATATTTTATGTAGTTCTGCGTATAGTTTTGTACTTGTTGTAGTTATTTAGTGTTGAATAAAATTATTTTGTTTTTTTCCGAGAAAAACAACAGTAGATTACATAAAATTATGTTATTTTTTATTTAAGTGTTAATATTTAATGAGTAGTTAACCAAATAAGTATCTTTCTCATTTTTATCTTTAACTTATAACACAGTATATTTTGGTTAAAAGAAAAAGCTTACTGGCAAAAACAATTTGATATTTCTATTTGAATTGATTTATAATTTATTCGTATGATATTGTGTCTTTGGCTATCGAAAGAAGGAGGGTGATCGTTTGTGTCAAAAAATTTAAATTTTTTAATTAAAACATATATATTAAGCTTAATAAAGTAAATTAATCAATCAAATTAAAACGTCTGAATTTGATGAATAAGTAAATATTACATCACATTCTATCATGGTTACCACAGATGAAATATATATATTATTATTTTTTATTTGACAACATATTTAAAATTCTATCTTGTATCCAAAATATATGAAACATTTAAAATGAAGACAAGGGATAAAGAAGATATATTAAAAATTCACCTACCCATGCCTTGTTAAAACAATTCATTTATTAATAATTTTTAATAGATGAACAAATTATTTAAAAATATATTAACTTTTAAACTGAGAGGAAAAAGTTTTAGTTCCCGTACATCAACTCGTTATTTAAAAAATGTGATAAATGAATTACCTGTTAGATGATAACAATTATTAATCTAGTTATATATTTCATTAAATAATTATTCATTTATTTTATTAAATTGTAGTATACTAATTTATTTACAATTCTTTTAAAGAAAGAGATAATTAATTACCTGATTAATTATTTAACTTTCTGTATTTTTAATATCAATTTTTATTAATATATTTATTATTATTGATTAAAAAAAATTGATCCTTTTAACATGTTTAATAAATATAATTCAATGATAAATGTATTATATTTAGTAAAATTAAATAAAATTTGGTTGAGAACAATATTCATTAATATAATACTCTTAAAAGATTATGATTGTCGTATAAATATTTATAAAAATATATAAAATGTGTTGCTTTCATAATTGAAGAACTTTGTTAGATTTAGACAAAGATAGAGAAGAATTATTGCATAAATAGATGCAATTGTTGCCCTAACTACAATGGTCATTGATAAAAGAAAAAGTTATGATGGTGATCTCATTGCAGTGCATAAGGTAATGGTAGCATTGTGATTGAAATGTGGGAAGGGTATGAAAGTGAAGAAGGTAGTGAATTTGGGTATTAAGCACATGGGTAGAATCTGTATGAGCATTATAATGGCCAGATCGACCATTCGCACATGCTGGTGCTAGGCTACGTAGAACCAACATGTATAGATGCAACAACATCAGGACCATGACCTTTGAACAACTCTTACACCCGATAAATTCTAAGTTTTTCGTCTTTTAAATAACAAATATGCGAACACATTTTTTATTTACTGCATGACGTTAAACATTAATTATTATACTGTGTTTGGTTTCGCTTTCAGAATCATATTTGAGCTAGTTTTTCATGTCTTCCTAGAATCTATCCATTTCATTTTTTTTGTTTCGTTTTAGAATTGGTGTGATATTCTGGCTCATGAACGTGTTTCCAAACACTGTTTAATCACGGGACATTCTCTTTGTTTTTCTGTTAACTATAGCAATGCATTTATTAAGACATATTAGCAGTACAATAAAAAATAAACTATACATAGAAAAAGAGCGTAACATGTTTATACTGTTTCCACTAAAAATATATTTATATTGTTATTTATTATATGGTAATAAAAAATAGCTATATGTACATGTACGCAATAAAGATACCATCTAATTGAATTCCCATTTTGTGGTTTGTCCAAATATCACAATAATTAAATATTATCCTCATATATATACGTGTTTCTCATTTATTTTCCTGTTTTAGGAGTGAAATATGAAATGTCATTTATTTTATTTGATCATTTGTATCTATTATTTAAACCTAAATTTGATTTAATATTTTGACAAAATTCATGTAATTTTATCTATGTACTTAATTTGAAAAAAAAAAAATCCTTATAAATCAAAGATAAAATTATTAAATGCACTAAATCACTTTAGAATCAACTCTTTTTTTTCTCTTATAAAAGAAGTCGAAATTTGACCATAAAATAATCTTCTTAAATTACACCAAATTAATTAAGCCAAGTCAATCTAGTTCTCTTAAATCACCGAAAATCAATGTTAAAAACATTTGAAGGCAATCTTAATTAATATTTGTTCTGTTTACATATTTTTTTTATTTCAAATATGAAACTACAAATTATTGTTAAATAGATTAAATTTACAAATATTTTTTTAAACTATTGAATACAATATTAAATTAATTTGATTTAATTTTCAAACTATTTAATACTTTATTAAATTTTAAAAATATAAATAAATCATCAAATGTCCAATTTTAAAAAAATGTAAATAATTCATTGAGTCAATATTAAATATAGATTAATAAAAATGAATATATAGAAAAAAAATTACGAAAATATAAGACAGTACATAGTTTTAACAATAGAATTGCATTAGCGAATATACGACAGTACTTGGGTGACCGACAGAGTTGGGTTGCGGCAGCGCGGGTCTCTAGTGCGACACCTTCAGACCTACTTAAGTTTCTGACATCCATCAATACTATTTAATGTACTTCAATGACATCCATCTTCTAATACTACCATTCTGTCACATTTTTCTTATTTTAGATTAAAATAATTATCACTACGTAAAAAAAAAAATTAAATTAATTAAGAGATATTAATCATTATTTAAAAATAATAAAATATACTTAAAAATCATTCACAAAAAAATATCTATGATAAATAGAATAAATACCGACTTAATAATAAATATGGATATTATAATATAAAAGAGTTAGAAGTTTGACAATAATTGACAATAAGACAAGTGCATGAGATGAGATCAGGTTTTCTTGCTAATCTCAGACCTGGACAATTACAATACCTTTCTTTTCATTTTATTTTAATCAATCAACTTTTCATTATATTTTCCATAATTTTTATAAGGTTATAGGAACTTAGGAGTGGTTTTTGATGTATAAACATGATAAAAAAGAGTGACAGTCACGTGATTGTTGTTGAAGGAAGGAAGTGGGAGTGGTTCTGAAAACTGCGCGTGTTGGCGTGCCTGGCTACGTCATCATCTTCCTCCTTTGCTTTCATCTCACATTCTCTCTCTCTCTCTCTCTCTCTTTCTTACAAATCCCAAAACCTTTCTTTCTATTGCACCACCACTCACCTCACCTCACCTCACCACTGCACTGCACTTACCCCTCTTCTTTCTCTCTCACTTTTCAAACTTCCCTTCTTTCTTCTTCCCTCTTTATTTTACCCTTATTCCTATTTTTTACAATTAATCATTATAATCTTTCTTATAATATACTTTTATTTTTATCAGATATTGCAGATGTGTATATATTCAGTTTTTATTTAAGTACTTAAATTTAGTTACTTTAGTTATACAGTGGAACAAAAATAAAACATGGCACATGTGTATTTAATGAAAGGAAGTTGTATGATGATTTAAAGTTGTTAAAAGTAGTGTAAAAATGAAAGAAATTTGAACTGATGTTTGGATGATCTAGCAGGAGTATGTGGGGTTGTATGCAGGTAGTGTGAATGGTGAAATAGCTGGAGAATGTTTGTACTACGTTTAATACCAACACTTTTGGAACTTACACGGTATAAAAATAAGAAATGCTAGCTTTAATTTGCTCGCAGTCAACTAGTTGTTGATCGTTAAATGTTGATGCAAGTTCATTGGTTTTGACAGAAAATTGTTACAGTATGATATAATTGTAGAGACAGAATATCAAAGTAAGTAATGAAGAGCATGTGAGTGTGATCCCTTTGACTGTGAGTAGGCCACTTAATATATGGTTGGAATTTTGGAATGGAAATGGTGCATTTATGCAGTGTATGTGTTATTGGTAAGTGTCATAATAATATGTTGTATTGGGTCATGCAATTTTGTGGATGAAAATGAGGGGTAGACCATAAGGTTAGGGCACGAAGAGGAGGAGGAGTAGGGGGTTGAGCATTAGTTTCTAAAAACTATAAATGTCACCAAATTTGCCACAAATGTTCTGAAGGGAAGTTAGTGATAAAAAGCTTAAGGATTCCTAAACCAAAGTGGCAAAAATGTTAGTAGACCCACTGAAATAGGGTGTTTGGGGTGGTACAAAATCTCTATAAAGATATGTCTCCACATTTTATGGGATATTTGGAAAATTAAAAACTGAGAAATTTGGCAAAAAATCAAGGAGATGCATATATAGCCTTCGTTTGTTTCCAAGCAAAATGGGGAGAAGATTTCAGCAAGGAAGGTAAACTTTTAAAACATGTAATCCTTCTTTGTTTTTGGCAAGGAAATAAATGATGCACATTTTCTTTTCATCAAGTACTGCTATTTTCATTTATAACATTGGACACTCGCAGGATTCTATATTATCTTCAATCACTTCAGAGTTATAATTAATGTTTTAAAATCTACATCCTTCATAAAACAAAAAAAATGAAACTAATTATTTGTAAATTGTAAATACACCTCAAGTATTATAGAATTGCTTTGAATCTTGATTTATCTTTTGGTAAATTTTTTACTAGAAATGTATTCATAAATTTAAAAATAAATTAGAAAATAATTGTTCTTTTAAAAGTTAAAATTAAAATTTATTATTTTTTAAACCTGTTTTAACCGGTTTAACACTGGTTTTATACCAGTTATGTGCATCACTATTTTAGTGTATCAACCAATTTAAATAGGGGATTGAGATTTTTTGAATTTTTTTGTCTAATTGTTTGACTTGACAATTTCATACTATATTCTATTTATCATCATTAAAGAGAATCTTTCGACATATTAAAATTTTCAATGATTTGATTGGTTTAGTAATAGATTCGATTAACGTTCCAAATTTAATTGATGTTGGTGTAATTATAGATTCGATTAAGATTTTAAATTTAAATTGATGGTTGAGAAAAAAAAGGTAATTGAATGGAAGTATCGCAATACAGATAATAAGTTTGGTTTTCTTTAAAAATGGTTATAAAAAATAATCTTTAAAAAAAATGAAAGGGAAGAAAAAGAAAAAAGAAAAATAGATTGCCCTGTGCAAAAGAAAAGTTAAGTCCTGATCGAGAGAGGGTAATAAGTCTTAGATTTTGTTTACAAATGTAATTTTTAAAGTAAATTATGCTAATAAATTTTGACTCAGTTGTCAAATTATGTATATATTTAAAAAAAATAAGAGAAAATATTTGTAATTTTTAAAATTTTAAATAACACTTATAGTATTTCATAATAATTTTTTTCATTTATTTATTTATTATTATTATTATTTTATTATTATTATTATTATTATTATTTTATTTTTTTGGTACGAAGAAACACTTTTATAACAGGAATTTGATGAAAGGAAGAATTCTTTTTTTTTTTTTGGTAATTAATTTTTCAAATAAAGATATTCAAAATACATCTCTGATAGCAAATAAATACATATATCTCAAAATATTCTTAAATAATTCTCTATTATTTTATAAATGATAGTTTTATGTTATTTATTTGATCCAAATACGATTATTGTAGTTTTTAACACAAACATAAAACAATAGGGTAAGTTACTTTTTTAAAAACAATTTAATGCAGATGAAACTTTTAACATTTTACAAAATGAGCATATCAATGTCATCTATACAAGAATTTAGATAGATATCAATTCATTAAACTAAAAAAATAAACACCTTAAACAACTTTGTGACTTAAATACACGAGACTTTTGAGACCGACACTTATCAAATAATCAAATGCATCTAATAAAATAATAGACAATATAAAAGTTATATTCCTGAAATTTAACCAATGATATTATATTAATGTGGAGAAATGATTTGGAGAAAACTATGTAGTACGTAGAGGATGTTGGTGAAAGATATAATTTAGAATTTGATAGAGAGATGGAGATAGTTTTGGTTCACGTTCATTGCTATCTATCCATTATCCATTAGACATTGGTCATGAGAATATGAATTCCAGAAGAATGGCAAGAAGTGAATGAATTCATTTAACCCGTGCTAATATTAATGCGAATGGACCCATGAAGTTGCTTTCATTTTTGTGTTGAGTTTATCTTATGGTACGTAGCAAGTATTGATGAGTAACCAGATATAGAGATAGAGAGATATTATTACTAGCAGAATATGAGTAAGTAATTAATCAGTGATTCATTGATGGTTAAAGTTGAGTTTGGACCCATGAATTGTGTATGCATGCATTCAGTGACTGACAGAGAGTACAGGAGTTTGAGACCCTTTGCTGGTCTTTGAACATGAAAACAAAAGTACCATAATTGAGGGAAGGGGCTGGAACAGGAATGAGTCTACATATAAACCAACTACAGAAATTTCCAACAAAATGGAGTGAGCCACTAAAATTATCAATAGCTACTACAACCACAGACCCTCACAACAGTTACCCACTCAGAGGTTCTGCTATTCTATGCTATGCTATGCTATGCTATGTCACAAACATCATATTTAACTCATTCATTAAATACCTTCTATGTAGCTTGGTCCCACATCACAACCCAATGCCTTCTTTCACTAATATAAAATCATCAGCTTATTATCTAATTCAGAACATCTATAATATAATATATGATTATTTTATCATATATTTGAACTACATTTTAATATTTGAAATATTTTATCATTTAATATTTCCATTTTACAACATAAATTCTTTTAACAATGATTGTTTATACAAACAAAACAATTTCACAATTTATTATCAAATTACATGTACAATAATAACTTTAATAAGCAATTAGATGATTTTATGTTAGTAGTACTATTATAACATTGTTCATAAAAATGTGGTCTATAATTTTTATGTGAAGGAAAAATATTATGTCTGGATAGAGAATTTCTCTATAAACAATTTTTTGAGTTATAAAAAGTAATATTTTCATTGATTTGTGCAAGAAAACAATTTAAATGTCAAATATTAAAAAATAGAAAAATAATTTTTTTATTACAAATTAATTTTAGTTTATATATAATAAGATTTTTTTTTTCTCTTTCAAAGCCGTTTGTGGAATTTTTTTGTTCAGAGGCACCTATTGAGAGTTGACGAAAATATTTTGTCAATCTCTTTCATTTATGAAAATAATAGATAGATATAGCTGTTTCCTTGATGTGTTTTGTAATAAAAGACATTGTACGAAGCATAGAGTTATATAGTTCTTGGACACTGCCTGTTCCTTTTTGGCAATCAGAAATTCAGGATCAGAGACACTAGTTTTTCTTTTTCAACCCAAACGACTTTTGTGTAATTATCGTTCAATCTCAATTGATGAACATAATCCTAATTTTCCTCTTGATTAAAACCATGTCAGATAACCTTGATTAAAATCTTCTTGGTCACAGATTTGCTTATATATCGATCTTGTGCATGATTCTTTTTATTCTATATAGTGTTTTTGAAAACAATCCTAATATAAACCCTTTTTCAATTCAAATTTAAATCTTGCTTTATTTTGGAAAACAGTGGCATCCACAAAATGCAGCTCCCATTTGTGTTTGATTCTTTACCTTTTTCCATAGAAATAGGTTGTTCTGGTGGGTGGGTCAGTGGTGCAATCAATTTATATATTGCAATCGTGCGAAAAATGAATGACAGGAAGGGACATAATGAGATGGGACAGAACTGCATCAACTGAGCAAGAATTTAGTAGAAGATTGAAAGCCACCCAGCAATTATTATGAGCCAAAAAGAAAATCAGCAATGGCATAGATACTACGATTCTTCTTCTGACCCCTGCTCAATGAATTTAATTTAACAATTAATCACAAAGGGTGACATATGCAGTCAGTTGTTAGTATAGGTTCCAAATAGCTTTATTTATATCAATTGATTCCAAAAGGCAAGACTTTAATAAGGTTCGAATTGACCATTTTTTTGGGACAATAGAGGAAAAGGTTCCAAAATTGTGGTATCCATATTTTTGAACTCACCCCACTTTTTAAGGGTCAAAACTACAGTTAAGATCATGCATTTCTTATTGCAAGCTTTGAGACAGAAGTGAATAGTAACAAGGGAGGGATAGGGTGGGATAAGAATAGGAAACTTATTTGGTGGAAGGCATGTAGGGCTACTGTTTAAAGGTGATGAAACCATTATCCTAGAGATACGCAATTTGTTATTCTTTCAAACAAGATTTTAGTGGAATATTTGATTAAGACCACCAACGTTAGCAATGTGTACATTCTCAGGAACTTGAAAATTACACATCAATCACACACTTTTTTTGACCCTAAACTTCCTTTCTATGATTTGCCGTTTTTCATACTAGACATAAATAAATAAAGGAACAAAAAGAAAAAAAAAAACATTTTCTACAATTTTTTTTTATAAGCAAAGATTGGAATAAAAAAAAGTGTTTGATGTGAAGTGAGATATAATTATTGTTGCAGATTCTAGGGTAACCTAGGATTAGTGTTGAATGAAACGTATAAAGGCATAATGAATGAGTATTTGTTGTGTTGTATAATGCAGTGGGGCTATAGCACCCGTGTGTGTATATATTTTCTTTTGCTTGCTAAAGCAATAAGGCACTATCTTATTACCAGATTGGGATATCCTATCGTATCTCAAAATAGAAAACTTCAGAACCAAACGTCAAAACCCAAATAGAAGTGTTATCGGATTCAAGAAGACAAATTTAGGGTTTCTGTTTTATTTTATTTGAAAAGGGATCGCATATAACATGGAATAAGTAAGATTTCTATTCCGGGAGGGTTTCTACTTTCTAGTAAAATATATTTATGGTATCGTTACAAAAAGTAAGTTTGGGCCAATCCACAATTTCTGTTGATTTGACCATACCAGTGAAAATGGGCTTCATAACATTTTAAATATCTTAATGGATTTAGTTTTTTTTTTAACCAAAAAATACTTAAAAACTGAAATTAGTTAATACAGAAAACTTTTTTTTTTTCAAATTAAGGAAACAACCATGGTAAACCCTAAACATATTTGGAATTAAATTGAATTAATATCATATATATATATATATATAATATAATATAATTAGTTTAAAATTTTAAAATTATTAGTTGAGATGAAGAAGTGTTGAAACGTAAACACAAGAAATGTTAAGGATTTATAGTGTATGATATGGAAAAGGGTGGTTATTTGAAGGGGAAGAAGAGGGAAAACAATAATTGAAGCAGAAAATTGGAAGATAGTTGATGTTGAGGTTGAGGCAAAGTGAATAGTAGAAGAAAGTACTCGACACCACAAGTTTATGTTTTGGAATTGTAAGTATTTGGAAGAATTGAAATTAAAGTAAAAGATAAAAAAAATGAGTAGCTAGAGGGTCTAACTCACTCACGTTACTTTGTGCCTGCAATACAATCCAATAATAATAATTTTAGGACGTATTTGCCGCCGAGAAAGGAAGCGCCGTACGTTCAGTAGTGGCGGTGAAGGGTGTTGGCAGTTCCCACTTTAGATTTTAATTAATTATTTATTTATGAGATGGGACACAAATAACTCTCTTCTTTTTAGCTTAGGTTAGCTTTATTAGCTACCTGGTGATGGTGATGGGGATGGATGGGTTTCAAGAACATTCAAGTTTTTTTTTTCTTTTTTTTTCCTCTCTCTATGTTTTGTAGCAGGTTGGTGATGGATTGATTGAAATGAGTGTGTTCATGGAAAAGGACTCAGTCTATTTTCACCTCCACTGCCACTGCAACATGGAAACACTGCAATGGAACACTGCCTTGCCTTCTTCTTCATTCAACCTTATTAAATCTACTTACTTTTTTAAACCCACTTCTTCTTCCGCACTGATATTTTAATGGGTACTGAATGAATAAAAGAAAATATTGATGGAGTTTGATGTGGATGTGGAACTGAGCTCACTCAATACATTTCCTTTTACGTGGTACCTAGTTTCACACCAGATTACATAGACTAGGTCAGGAACCTTACCACACTGTACCTAGTTTAATTTTGAAAATGATTATATTTTGAGTTGAGGTTGAAAAGATATAATTAAAAAATCTAGAAATGATTGATACTGGTTATAATAATGGTAATGATAGAGATGTAATTATATGAGAATGGTGGAGACGTATTTATCAAAAAAGAGAAAAAGAAGAAGAAAAGAGTGTGAATTGGAATTGAAGGGGGAGGAGATGGGACAGGGACAGGGAAGATGTGTGTTGGAGGGAGGTGAGGATTCTGTGATCTAAATTTCAAGATCAAAACACAACACAACCCACCAAACACATTAATTCCTCTAATAATTCCAAACAACCAGCCTGTGCCATCACCTATTTCAACTTCAATTCAAGATGGGACACATTTTTTGTTTTTACTTCAAAAAATGAACCATTTCTTCTACTGTCTATGGCCCAACATTTTCCTATGGGCCCTTTTATGTACTTGTAGCCCGTAGGGGTGCATCAGTAGGTGCAGCTTCACATCTTTACTCTAATTACCCTTATCATGGTCGATGGGCCTGTGCTTCCACCCGTCAAATTTCAAAGTCCTAGCCCATCTTCTGTTCTATACAATCATATCTGCCCAACTCAGTAACTATTGCTTCTCGTTGGTTTTGGTTGGTTGGTGGAACTCTTGTTTCGTTTTCCAACTTCTTCTCAAATCATAGTTACGTGATGTGTGATGTTAGTTAGTCCTTTTAAATTACGAGGTTGTTAGTGTCTTTTAAATTTGTACATCTTACGTTAAAAAAGGAAACAATATACTAGATGATTTCCAAATATATTTTTATCCCTTCAAGTATACTGTTAGATTTTTCATGAAGCATGGTGGTCTTAAATGTCTAAGTTGCCAAAAAAAAAATTTAAACTAGTATCAGCTAAGAGCTTTGGTGAAAACAACGACAAGCCAATTGTATCTGTAAACATGCATAGGAGCAATATGACCATCTAGTGCATTCATGAAACACCATATTAACAAAATATGAATGGCAGGTTTTAATATACTTAATCGGTTATCTCCATGGACAACTACTCTCACCTTGCCACACTTAATTGTTATTTTAGATTTGTGCTTAATTTTGTACTCCCATCACATGCATCCTATAACTTTCTTCCCCTGGAATCATGTTTGTAATGTCTATGTTCCATACCAATGTAGAGAGCATCTATATTTTATGGCTAAAGGATATCACGTATTTGTTCATGCTTATCATTCTCAACAATGTAAATTACCAGGAAGCACATTAACCAATTCCACTTGATTGCAAGGATACCCCATATGTTGGGCCACAAGGTGAAAGAATCAATTCCACCATGTGTGTGAATAAGGAAAAATAGTAGACCCCATTAACCAATTCTCATCCACACCACTTTCTGAAAATACAATCTTCTGCCATACACAATTTATCAGTCATGTATTAGTATAGACATATAAAATTGGAAATTAGATTTCTCACATATGACGTGTTCTCCAATATCAATCCTTCGACAAAGTTTATTGTTCCTTCATTTACTGCAACCTCCTCAACTTTAGGCTCCAATAACGTGTCCAACAACATAGATTTTTTCACTTGCTTACCGGTGATGTTTTCAATGGACAACATATATGGGTTCGATGTACATAATATATATTTACACACTTCCTCAATAAGCTTTAACATTTGACTTAAATGGATTATTTCATGTATAATATATACACTGATCAAATTTAAGTTTTCACATCATACACGAGTAAAGAATCCACAGAAATTGAGACCATCAAACTCGTTGATAGCTCTTATATTCAAACTTTCAAAGGGCTATCTTTCACCTTGAATATTATACTGAACAAATGAAAGGGATTAAGTTCCATTTGCTGTTGTAATTATATACTTACGTACGTGTGTATCGGTTACATGTACATAAATGTTATGAACTTATTTAACAACATACTAAGCTAAGCTGTTTTAAGAAATAGGGTCATGTGAGGCACACTGAACATTTATACAGTAAGCACTCAGGTCAAGGTCATACTAGCCATACTTTTGCCCAAATGTTTATTTTGTTGGGGAATCTGCCAAACTTTTCCTGCACGACTGCTTTTTTTCTTTTGGCTCTCCATACAGGGAAAAAGAAATAATTTTTGGACCACTTTTTAAAATTTTCCCACATTGGGGTCTCTTTAAGCAGTACTAGATCCCAATATAAAAAATAAAGTATGAAGTTGGAGAAGGAGAAAGATAAAGCCCTCAATCATTAACTTCATTTACACTTACATTCATCGAGATTTACTAATTTTTTTCTCAATATCTCTTTTCTTTTTTACTTTTATACTGATCTTTCTGATACTTTGAATATATTACTAATACTTCTTATACATTACACCATACTATACGAGAGAAGTTGCTATAAATTATAAAACATGCATGAGGTTTAAAGTAATCTTAAGAACCACATGCAGTGTTAGAGTGATTTACATTAGAAAGAAAAGAAGCATCACTACAAGTATATTTTCTTTTATAATTTGTACAGAGATAATGAAATACAAAAAAAGAAACAAGTTGCAGGTGTGAACTCATAATCTCAACAATTCTTTACCAAATAATGTTCAACTGTAATGCGATGGAACTCTCTGCTGCCCTATATTTATATGACTAGGAACCCCCATGTCTCACTAAAAAGGACATATGATGAAATATTGCAAGAACCATGCGCCCAATTTCCTACAGCAACTGTATATTGGCTATGATTATAATCAGTACGAGTAGCCAAGGGGAGTTTCGTCGTAGAATTAAGCTAGCTGAGAATAAGCAAAAAAGAAGATTAACATGGATAAGGTTCAAGTAAAATTTTAGCCGTCATAAAACGTATAGAAAATGTATAGTAAATAACTAATCATGGTGCTTAACTTCAAAATAATGTGTCTTGAGACAAAATGAGTTGGTTGGTTCTACAATAACAATTGGACCACATTTATGTCAAAAGAGACACACACTTTGATTTTCCGACTGTCTAATAGTGATGCACCTAAGTATGTATAATCATGAATCATCCTTTTAGAAAGAAAAATATAGGCCAAGTCGTTCAATTTCCATTTGTTAGTTTTTTGGATGAGTGAAAAATAAACAGCTAAACCCAAATGCTGACGTAATCATATAGTTATGACTTTAAACTCATTCTTACCATTCGCATTCAATGCTGGTGGTGGTGGTGAAGCTGTGGATGAGTTCGTCATTGATATTCCGAGGTCAGAGCAACCCAAGCCAAAAGCACCTTGAAGAAAAATTTAAATTAATCTCTAGTTATTTTGGATGAATTTTGGGAACAATGAAATTACAGTAAATAAGTTTTTCTCTCTTCTAAAACAGATTAAACACAGGACTTCCTCCAAACAAATGGATTTAACTCTAATTGAGGATATATAGGAAAATGAATTTTATTGATGTATTTGTGATTGAGTTACAGTAGTATAAATATACAAATTGATAACATAATAAAGGAAAATAGATATTCACAATCTAACTTATTATGATAATAAAAGTTAATTATTATAATATAATAATTAGTTTTTATTATAATCAATAATATAATAATTAGTTGATAACATAATAAAGGAAAATAGATATACACAATCTAACTTATTATGATAATAAAAGTTAATTATTATAATATAATAATTAGTTTTTATTATAATCAATAATATAATAATTAGTTTTTATTATGATTGATAATATTTTCTTACATTCTCTGAAGCAAGGTAAGGCAGTGGCATTGAGAATATTGTAATAGCCAGCATCACAGATGCAACTATAAGAGAAAAAGGATGTCTTGTTGCACGAGCCACCTCCACAATCAACCCAATGACAAGCTATATAAACATATGACCAAAATGTTACAACATCTTACAACAATCAGGAAAAAAAAGAAGAATCTGAAACATTAGCTGCCAATTATTATACAAGTCAATTACCATCAAATATTGATTCATTGGCTTTTTTTTCTTGAGCAGGAGCAGGGGCATTGGAGCAAGAGTGGTTCAGAGTACCTGCATCGGGGATCATGCATATCTTTCAGCGCGGTAAATAAAATATCAATAGTCATCAAGAAAACTTGAGAACTGTTCTAAACAATCACAATTCAATTCTTTATCCGTGTGGAGGTTTTCATTAACTAATTTGATGAAGTTGCAGTATCAACACCGTGCTTTTTTATTGATGAATTAAACTGTTTCAGTTGACACTTACTGAAGTTAAAAGCTTAAATTTGAAAACAATTTGCCACATGCATAACATCGCAGGTTTGAGCGATCTGTACAGATCGCAAAATTGAAATAATTGTCGCAGAACAGCAGCACACTACTTAAACAACAAACACTAGATATTTAAATTTTTGAGTAATGCTTGAGTGTCATACCATGACTTAATTTTTTGCTTTCATATTACTTTCACATCAAAATCCAAGAAACAAACTTTCAGGATCCACGCATGCGAAGAAAATCTATCCTCTTTAAGCAAGAAATGCATTTGGGTTTGCAATGTTTCCACCAAGTTATCTAATCTTCCTTTGTAGTAAGTCAACTGCTTCAAAACTTTGTGCGATTCCACATAGTAGCGTAGCAAAATAGTTTCATCAAATACCAGACTTTTACAACCACTTGCAGGCAAAAAATAATCACAAAAGGACAAACGAACAACATAACCAATTCACGCTTCCTAAAATCTTATGTCTCAATTGTGTTAGTGTATTACTACAAGCAAGCGTCCTATTAAAAATGCAGTGTTAAGATTAAATCAAGCGGAGAACAACCCATAAGAAAACAGTAGCGAATACATAACCCCTTTTTGGAGGAGAGAGTTCTTACAATTAGGAACTATGCAAGGAAGAAACTTGAAGCCATCATCATGAGAAGAAAGAGTTTGCCTCCAACCTGGATCGCAATCGCATTCAAACAAGAAAGTCCCATTCTTAGGTTTGCAAGTTCCCTTCCCACATTCTACTTCTTTGCACACATCCTCTGAACTCACCTCACATTGCAAACAGAACAGAAAGTCAGAAGCAAATTGTGAAGTCTAGTTCAAATCAATTTAAAAAAAGAAAAAGAAAAAAACGGAACTTAAAAAAGACCCATAAGAATTAAAGAATGGAACTTCAAGCCCGTGAATCAAAAGCAACAAGTCCAGAATCCCAATAAAGAAACCCAATCCAATAAAATAAAATAAAAAAGGGTCACGTTCACAAACCAGATAATGGAGAGAAAAGAGGAGATAGGAAATCACTTCTGGCCGAAAGAGTTTGCAGAAGAAGAAAAACAATGACACTTGGGAAGCCCATCTTTAACTATGACAACAAGAAAGAGTGTTAGGATACAATTTCAAAGACGTGGAGCTCTCTCTCTCTATCCAACTACAATAGCTAATTTTGTTGTGACTGTTTCTCAAGATTCGTATCAATTTGTATCAGTTCTTTTACTACATCTCTCTCTTCTGCACATAAGCGGCGCAAGTGGTGTCCCTGACATTACGATGTTCATCTTGGAGCAGTGCCACGTGGTTGCCAAGACCTGAAGAATTTATAATGTCTTGGTCTCTCCTCCTAAACATTAACTAACTTTTATAGTTTAATTTTCCCAAGAGAGAGGGTCAAAATAGCACGAACATAGTGGCTATCTAACAGTTGGATACATGTATCTAACCATTAACCGTTTGAACCTAGGAATTTGCAGATAAAGTCAACAGTCTTTGAGGGTATTTAGTGCACTAATGTCGTGTTCGATTTTGAAGTGAGAAATACATCCAAGAGTGAAATACTGAAGCAATAAATTCAGACTAAAAATTAATTGTTTAACAAAATAGAAATCTGTAAAAAATGAAAATACAAAGAAAAATATGTAAGTTAATGAATTTAATAAAAAATAATATAGTGTTATTCTATTATTTAAAAAAAAATTGTTTTTCATTTTTTTTCTGAATATAATTTTTGCATACTTATACTATGAATTCCAATTCATATCAAATATACTAGACATGGCCAGTTTGATTTCTGAAGATGTCATTTCAGTCTAGCATGGAGAATAAACTTGATTTGCAATCCAATTTATGAAAAGAAGTACATTTCCTCATTAATATCGAGCTTTAAATTTTGTCCAAGTACAACTCACAGTTGAATTTAACGAGTGTTGCAGTCATAATTATATGCAGACGATGATCTGTCAGTATATATATAGATAATAATGATAAAAAGTAACAGTGAGAAATCAGTTATTTCACCAATTGAAAATGAACATTACAAAGTGATAGTTTCAGTGGTTAAATTAATCAAAATCAATGACGTTATCTATGCAGAAGGGAATTGCTAGAAAGAGAAATTTGTGGGGGTTGCATTGGACTTGTTGGCATGACGGGTTAGTAATCTACTTTCTAGTTTGTATTTATAAATCCAGCCACAGCAACAGGCCAAATATATTTTCGCCAATTTTTTCTCCTTTCCCTTTCACTAATTAATTTTGTTCAGAATTGATGACTACAAATTTGCAACTTCTTCATAGTTTTAAAGATTGGATGCTGATTAAAGAACTAACGTCAACGTTGTATACCCTATCTTCCGAAGAGAAAAGAAGCGATTATACGCTTTCTTTTGTTGCTATACGCAACAAAAGTGATTATAGCACCAAAATTACTTAACAAGACGTTTACGCAAATCAGAATAATTAGTGTTTGGATTAGAGCTGCCAAACCACAATTTAACTAAATAGAGGGAATTCTTCTTTTTCTTTTTACTTCTGTTTAAATATGACTTTGAGAGTCAAAGTTATGTTAAGCCAAATAGTCTAATAATGATTAAGAGATTTGTTTCCAACCATGTGTGTGGCAATGAGAGGAATGATTACATAGTTTTCACGTTTCATTTTTATATACTTTGAAAAGAGAAAATAGTTAATAAAGTGAAAAGAAAAACAAACTGACATGAAACAAACCTAAAATATCTTTGTTGTTTTGTTGTTCAAAATTTCATGTCCTAACATGACTTCAGCTTTTTAATAATACCAAAGATTTTCAATGTTTATATTTTTATTCTATCTTAAGAATATATTCACTAAATTTGATGATATAATTATTAAAAGTGTTGGTTTTACAATAATATATTTTTAAGAAAAATATATTTTTATTTCTTGTATTTTTTTATTTATTTCTTATACTTTAAAACTGAAAAATCAGTATTCAATTTTTTAAAAATTATAATCTTATTAGTTTTCTATCTTTAAACTTCATATCAATACAGTCCAAAACTTGAAAAAAAAAATCGTTTTTTTTTTTCAATTTGTGGATTAATTGATAATTTTAAAATAAAGAATCAAAAACCATTTTTTTTTTTTGAAAAAAAAAAATACAGACACAATAAAATATTGTGACTAGTAAATAGTTTCAATGCTTTCACTAGTCTATATTACAACATGGAAAATTCACAAGAACATAAACGAATGTTCCAAACAATAAACTAGTTCAAATTGCATTGGTAAATAGTTACTTCCATATATTTTGTCTTTGTAGAAGACAGTACTCATTGCAAACCAAATTAAGTGTTGAGGGTTGTAGAAAGGGTATGTATGATATGAGGTCAGGGATGAACTGGGGTTCGACAATAGGGGCAATGGGGATGAGCTGCAAGCCATGGAAGAAGACATGGTGAATGATACTTGTGGGAGCATGAAAGGTTAATAACTTGCTCTTCTCCCAAATCTTCAAGGCAAACAGCACACACTTTTCTCTCTTCCTTACACTTGTTGGCACGCAATAACCATGAACTCTCTAATAACTTCCTACCTAATCCTCCATCCTTCTTCTGGTTCCTGCTTTCTCTCACTTTTGCTCCTTCTTTTCTTGGATTCTCACTTGACCTGTAATATCCATGTTTCTAAATTTAGCCTTATAATCACAGGGAAGTTTCTAGTAAAATAAAAAGTCTTAATTCCAGTGCTTAAATAAAAGGGAAAGTGAAACTGATTTTAGTTTTGTAAATTTGATCAAACTTGATGTTCTCGAGTCAGAAACCTATGTTTCCAAGGACATCACGTGGGTGCATCTAAATATTAATATTATATTTGGATAGTGTAGCATAGCATATCTGTAGACCATAAGGAATCATTATAACTAGTTGTCAGATAGAGTTAGATTGGAAGGAACCACATCCATTCTAATAAATAAAATCATATGAATCTCCGAATCCTGGATACCCTTTACTTTGAAAAGGAAAGAGAAAATTCCTTAATTAGGCATGTGTGTGCTCATGAGGAACTGAACAAAAATGAAGCAAGTATTGACAGATGCAGAAATGCTAGGTAGGTACAAAGGCTATTCATTCTTAATTAATTTATAACTCAATTGTAAGGTGTAGCTAACGGGGAAAACATACATGTATTGTATACCTGTATGAGGAAAAGAAGTGTTCAAGCTTCTTGTGAAGCCTTTGCCTGGCCTTGAGAGCAGTTTCATCTAAGACAGTGAGTGGAATCCAAGGTGGATCGAGTGATTCCTTTAGGTGATAGTTGTGTCTGTTTTCATGTCTATGGTGGTGTTCTGCTCTCTTCCTTGCAAGCAAACCAACTCCAGGCAACCTACCAGCCATGAACCAATCCCTTTACCTGCTCATTCTTATCTCAATTTATGGCTATAAGACCCCCAAATAATGCATCCAAGTTTTTATGCTTAATTGGGTGCGACAGATAGTAGGAGTAGTTTGTTACCTCTTGGTAAGTATCAAAAGCTAGAGGGCCCAATTCTCATCACTCTCTAGTCCTTTCTAATCATTTCAATTATGTGCTCTACATGTGCACTGCATGACACCTATGTATGGCTCTTGGAGACCATGGCAGTGTCATCTTCTATAATGTGCCAAATTGGTAAATGTTCTTTCTGCACAGAAATTTTACTGGTTTTATTTCATCCAGATTCCTTCCAGCAGGATTTTTAGTGTTCCCAAATGAAACACGTGGTTCCTATCGCCACCTTAAATGGACACACATGGTTTTAGAATTGTAGCTGCATAATAACTTGATTGGAGAGAGTGAGAATATAACATCTCATTCTAATTTTTTTTAGTGAGATTCGTGAGGTGTAATATTCAATAAAAAATTGACTTCCAACATATAAGGAAAAGCTAAAGTAATTTCTTTTTCCATCATAGGAGATATTTTTTTAAATATTTATAGTTAATAGACATAAAAAAATTAGACTACATCAAATAATGAACATGAATAGTAATATTTTAAATATAATTACAATAAAAATCAATAAATTTATTCTATAGGATAGTGTGTGATAGAAAAATAGTGTAATAAAAAATAATTTTTTTCTGGTAAAATTTTATGTTGAAATTGAATCTCTTAATAATTTGTTTCTAGCTGAAAAAAAAAAAGTTTTTCTCCCTACATATAAAACTTAATATAAGGCAAAACAAATAAATCAAAATTTAATTATAATTCTAATGCCTTTTTTATTGTCTCGTGTTTGACATATCAAAATCTCACGTGTTTTAGAATGTAGCAGAGTATGCGATTATGGAGGCTGAGACCTTTCATTTGAAGTTTGAAGATAGGATTGAGAAAACCATTTGTAGAATCTCTGCACATTAAAAGCTTTTTTCCTGAATATAGAAATAAGAGGCCCATTTAAGCTGCATTTCCATTAAGAGCACTTGTCTTCTCTTCTTTTGAAAGCCCAATTTGATTTTATTTTTTGTTTTATAAGAAAACAAAATTATTATTTTTAAAAGTACTATGGTCAATGGTTGTCAACTGTTGTCACAAAGAGATTTTAATCCTCCTCCATACAAATTTTTTAGTCAACCTTTTGTTTTAAAAATTCTTGGCAATTAAAAATTAGTATTTTTTTCCAAATAACTTTTTAACTTTTAATAAAAATTGGTAAGTGATGATGGTTAATAACATTATCATTTGTGAGGAACGAGTAAAATAGATGATATTTGCAGTACCTAACTAGCTGCAATTCGTGGCAGAGAATAGCTTGAAATGGTTGTTGATTGAAAGTGAGTTGTCTCTAACATAAATTACATGAAAATGACTCATCAACCTACACTACAAATAGGCCATCAATGTAATTGTGCTGCTCTATGAGCATTGAGCAAGACCGAACTGTTAGATTGTGACAGCTATTGAGACATGAAGAAAAGGAAAGTCATGGAGTCCCATTTCACTGGTTCATTGAGGTTTCTACAATGTGGTAATAAATTGGTGGCCTTTAAACCAGCCTTATCTGCACTTCTGCAGTTCTTTTCCATTCAAACTTATGTCTCCAGAAGGTCATGATATGAGTACTGTTTGTACGTTCAACTCCTTATCAGAACAATATCAAACTTTTTCTAGTACACAAGTTTAGGTGAGTGTAAGGTTCCAGAAATTCATTAAAACAGTGAAAACATGACTCAAGATTCAAACATATACAATTATTATACTTACACATCATCTATCAACAAGTATCGTATGCAGTTAAACAACCTTGACTTCTTACATGCAAGTGTTATCTTAGCATTCACAAAATTCAGATCAAGGGAGAAATAGGACAAGAAATTATTTCATGGTTTAAAATAACTTAGCCTTATGTCACATGTCAATAGCTCTTGTCATCATTTTCATGAAAAAAGATTCAACGTGCCATGTCATGTAATGTAAAGATTGATTGAAAATTTGTTTGAGTCACTCCTTGGCATGAATATAGAAAGCACATATTTGGTTGCACATACAAAGCTAGATCATTTTCTTTTAATATAAGTCATTGCACCAAATTTTTACAATGAGAAATAAATTAAAATAAAATTATTTATTTGATGTGAAATAGAATGAAAAAAGAGAATAAAAAATTGAAAGTTTAAATAATATATGTTTAATGGTAAAGAAGTGAAAAAGAAAGAAAAGGGAAAATTCGTTATGAAAAAGATTATTATACCCTTATGTTTCAACATGGACAATATGATCTATGACAAATCGTCACATCACCTTTTCCCTCCTTTTCACATGATACCTCAACCCTATCATTCCAAATAATCTCAACCAAATCCATCTCTTTCTACTCACATCTCTTCTCTTCCATCCTCCTCTACTTCCTTTCATCTCAAGCAAACACATTCTAGATGTTTTTTTGTTTTGTTTAGAGCCTTGAACATAATCATGATTTCTTTGGTTAACACTTCTCTAAATTTTTATCTAAAACTTTGTCAGATAATCAAGTTAGGCAACGCATCTAAATGTGTTTTTTGAATACCTGTTTCAGGGACACCGAAGTTAGATTCACAAGTTCCAATGTATTAAACGGAGAAGCAATAAGAGTGATGGATTGGAAAAATGCTTTAAGTTCAACCTAACCATTACCTAAACACACCCTAAACCTTTATTTTTTGTTTTTTTCCCGTTCTTTATCCTCCTTTGTTTGGCAAACTTTATCAATGAAGCACATTGCTTGGTGGCTTCTCGTGATGAAAAGCATGACAAGTAGTGAAGCATGTGCTTGCAGCTGTACAAGGACCGGAAATATAAACAAAAGGTTTAAAGGAATCAAAGGATCTGTCTCCAATTAAACATATTTCACATGCTCAGATAGTGAAATATCCTTTGAAATCCATGTGAACAGCACTAGAGCCATTAAGATAATCTCTTCAATGCTTTTACCTCATAATTTTGTACTCAAAGGCTCTTTGATTTTCAGTTGAGAAGTCCTCAACATCCATTCAAAAATGTAAAACTGAAAAAGTTTCTTATTTGATTTTCATCTGGGTTTGATTGTAAACTAAGCTTTGCCTTAAAAACTCGTGTTCAAATTGAAGAAAAGAGAGTTGTTTTGTAAACTCAATTTGTAAACTAAAGTTCATTCAAACTTCAATCAAACTTTCACTAATCTGAGTTACAAAAATGCTTCTAATTTGTGTTTTTTCCATTTTGTTTTAAATCAAGTATTACGTGATCAAGAACAGAATGTCTTTGAAGAGATGTAGACTGTATTCCACACGCGGAGCAATCAAGGCAGAATAGAACTTAAAACTATAGACACTCCTACAGGCCCTACCTAGAGGATCTCCTGCATCATAGATCATATTAATTAAATTTTGGATATTAATGTTGTAAACGTGTCTTTACATGATCATGTCAACTCTGGAATTTATATATTTTCCTTCGTCAGATAATGTAAGAACTTTCCAAGAAAATACATCATTGATGTCCTATGATCAATTGCCTCACTATGGTTTTGGGTTGGATTCGTTGAATAGTCATTGATTAATATTTTAGCCATAAGAAGACAAATTTCTTCAAAAAAACCTTATCACCAATCAAAATATTGTGTTCTGCTTTTGTCACCTCTGTCATCTCATAACTTAATAATTATTAATATGATGTTGATTAAGTTGAGTGGTCCAGGATCATATTCGCTGGAACTACTGATGGTATTCCGCACTTTTGTTTCAGTTAGTGTCATTTGCATATTACGAAATTCTATTAGAAGTTAGAACAAAGAACAGGGTGGCTTTGGAAATTTGAATAGGAAACTCACTTTTCTGAATTCATCTATATCTTTTTGTTTAAATATATACATGGCATATCAATTGTTCACATTTACAAGGATTAATAAGAGTTGATACAGCCATAGGTGAATTTGTTTGATATAATATCCACTAAAACGTTGATTAAGGAATGAAGAACTAGAGAAGGAAATGAACCAAATCCCAAGACGGTGTTTCCCCTAACAGAACACCAAGTCAAATGGGGAGCATATAAACATGCCATGTGATTGCCAACTCGTTGTATGCTAATCAAAAGATATCATTTAAAACAACGCAAACCATCAGTGTATGATGAGTAAGATGGGGCCTATCCCTATTAATTTCATATTCATGTATATTTATCAGCTTTAGGCAACCACTGGTTAACTAACTTCGTCCCGCACGCTAATTTAGCTTTTGTTAGAATAGATTATATGCATGCAATTTATCAAACAGTAATCATAATTTTATTCATTCACTTGCCAAGGAACAAAAATGAAGCTGATAATGCCTCATCTTTGTACAATACTACATGAAATTTTCACTTTCTTATATCAATTTCTAAATCTGAATATCCACCCATTATAAGCTGTGTAGGTATACTTCGTTACTCAACAGAGTTTTGACCTTACTACATTCAGTCACCACCTAAGCCAACCAATTCAGTTGCTTAATAAACTTGGTGTTAGTGGCCCTCTGACTCATATGAGTACTCCCCGTGCATAGTCCGAAAGTGAAAAATAATTTGATTTGACTACTTAAAATGTGACAGTGCTAGTTTAAGTTCATTTATGTAGTTTTGCAAGTTCATTAAACAATCTTGCAATAGCATGTTCTTGAACCCATGTAGTCGTAGCCTTTGCTTACAGGAAACTAAAAGTTAGATGACTTCTCGCTAGGGCTTGGTATCAGGACAAAAAATTGGTAGGGTCAACCGGAAAAACAATCAGACAAACTATTAAGTAGAAAAAAGGTTAACAAAAACTAGAACATTAACCCTATGTCTTAACTACACGGATAGGGTTGGCACGTGCACATCTTCAGGACCCCTACTCAATCATTTATCAGTGGATCCTGCAAGGTCTTTTAACTTTCTTTAGTTCATGACCCCTGTAATGGACCCTCAACTGAACGCTATCCTACCCAAATATGAGTATTTTACACGGATGCTGCATGTTCTTGATCTATTATCACATGGTTTCTGATCTATCCCATTCCATTCCATATTAACCGACAAGGGAAATTACTAAAACGCCCTTGATGGCCACTGATGAGGGATAGCATGGGAAATGAAAATTCTTTTTCACTTTAGACCTTGGAGGGCAAGGAATCTTATTATCTTAATCTGTAACAGTTACGTAATGCTCCAGATTGTGGCAAGTGGCTTATGCGGGGAGCTTCCTCTTTGCTTTTTTTTCACACAACCAGGACTTACCTATTGCATGGCATAGAGACCCCCAAAAGACATATTCTCAAAATGGTGGTTAGTATTTAGTACGGAAAAGATGTGATGAGATGAGACAGTGAGTTTAAGCTGTCAAATAGCGTTATCTATTTTTAATAAGGGGGCCATGGTGTTGAAAGCAACTTATCAAATGTAGACATGAAGAGATCTACAAATCGTTTTTGTTACTTTCTTTAAGTTGTGCTACTTGCTAGTATCCATATCAGCTTACTAGGTGTTTGAAAGAGATGGGGAAGAGAGGTAAATGGCTTAGAAACTTGTTGACTGGTAAGAAAGACAAGGAAAAGGAGAAGGAAAAATCTACAACCAACCTGAATTTTTCTTCAAATGGAACAGAAAACTCAGCCACTCCAACTTCCACAACCCCAAAGGAGAAAAAGAGATGGAGTTTTAGAAGATCATCAGCCACTGCCACTGCCACAGCCACACCAACATCAACTTCCAAGGAATTGAATTTTGTAGAACCAAATGTCAGTGCTTCACAGAATGTGCAAACCGACACTGATTTTCAGAATGAGCAAAGGAAGCATGCCATGGCTGTGGCTGCTGCCACTGCAGCAGCAGCTGATGCTGCAGTGGCAGCTGCTCAGGCTGTCGCTGCTGTGATTCGTTTGACTACCGCTTCCAATGCAACATCTAAAAGCACTGAAGAGGCTGCTGCCATTAAAATCCAATCAGTCTTCCGGTCTCATTTGGTATTTCAATTTTATGGAAGCTAGTTTTGTCTTTCATTCTCAAGGGAATGATTGGTATTTGAGTAAGTGATTGTGTGGTATGATATGTCAATGACAGGCAAGGAAAGCATTGTGCGCTCTAAGAGGACTAGTGAAGTTGCAGGCACTGGTAAGGGGTCACTTGGTGAGAAAACAGGCCAAGGCAACACTGAGATGCATGCAGGCTTTGGTGACGGCACAAGCTAGAGCTCGTGTTCAGAGGATCCGAATGGGGTCAGAAGGAATTCCTAATCAACGACAAAGACAAGCCACAGAGGAAGATTTGTTCAGGCATATGTATAATGTCAGTATCATAACCGCTCTCAATTATCTTTTGACAGTAATAAGATAGTTGAAATGAAATTTCAAGCATTTATGTGATATATAATATACATGATGATGTGAAATTCTTTGTTTAGTTGCAGTATCTTGACAGCATGATAACGAAATTTTACAGGGAAAGAAAGTACAAAAATTTTAATTTTGAATTATAAGCTAAAACACTCTAAGAAATGTGGGTGTCATTGATATGAAATATGGGTTTTTGTACATATAGGAAATGGAGAGAGGCTCGGAAGACAACATAAAGATTGTTGAGATGGATGTTGGTGAAACAAAAAATAACTCCAGAAGCAGAAGCAGCAGTGTATATCATCATGGACATCAAGAACAATCTGACCATAGATTTTCTACAAATTATTCAGCAAATGGTTTCTACTCAAAGGAAGAAAACTACAAGGTGTCACCAGCTCCATCAGCATTGACAGAGTTGAGTCCAAGAGCCTGCAGTGGCCATTTTGAGGACTGTTTCAGCACAGCACAAAGCAGCCCTCAGTTCTACTCTGCTGTGTCAAGAACAGACAATTCAAAGCACCCTTTTTCTTTCCCTAGGCCAGCTTATGCAGAATCTATGTGCTATGACTACCCTTTGTTTCCAAATTACATGGCTAACACTGAGTCATCAAGGGCCAAAGTCAGATCGCATAGTGCACCGAAACAAAGACCAGATTCATTTGAGAGGCAACCAAGCCGACGAAGAGCTTCAGTTGAGGGAAGAAATGTCCCAAAGCCAATGAGGATGCAAAGGTCATCTTCACATGTGGGTGCTACTGCTCAAAACTATCACTATCCTTGGTCAATCAAGCTTGATAGATCCGCAGTTTCACTCAAAGACAGCGAGTGTGGCTCTTCAAGTACAGTGCTCACTAACACTAATTATTGCAGATCTCTTGTTGCATTTGACGTGAGTACTCACCACAACTTTTATCATACTCTTGAATACTAGAGATAAACAAGAACAACAATTAAGAGTAACCATGTTTATTGTTTAATAATATACATGTTCATATGTGTGAATTCTTAATACCACTTTGTAACATTGTTGGGTCTGACAATGTTTTTTCGTTGCTTGCTTTGACTGCAGCCACGTGGAGATGGGTACTGACGACTTAGCGTGCACCTTGTCTCACATCAAATAAAAGACAGTTTGCAAGAACACGAAGTTGCTGAGTTTTTCTTCTTTTAGATTTCAAAGCAAAATAATAACTTTGCTTTTACAATACAGAGTTGTTGCGAGAGAGTAATTGAAGTCGAATGGTTGTAGAGTTTATGCTTCTATTCTTTGTCTGCCATGTTTGTGGATTATTTTGTACTAAAACATCGTAACCGTTCACGGGCTGTATAAATTTTACCCATTGATTGTTTAGATAGAAAATAGAGAAAATCAGATGACTTACGCTCCCTTTAATTCTAAAATAGACATTATTATTTAAATTTTTTAATAAAATAACCATATTATTTTCTTTAATTTTTAAAATATATTCGCATCTCTTATATTTTTAATAAAATAATATTTATCTTTACAAGAATCTATTTTAAAATTAGAAAATATATGAATGTTATTTATAATTTTAGAAAAGATAAGTGTAATTTTCCTTAAAATATAAGTTAAATATGATAAATGAAAAATGTTAAAAAAAAAATTATGTGAACATGTATTTTAAATATGATATACTTCTCTTTTTCGCGAAAAATTAATCCAGTGTATAGAAAATTCCCCTTTTAAGATACATCAATTCCCATAATTTTTAATAACAAAATTGCGTGGAACAGTGAGGTGTATTTTTTTTTCTCAACAAAACTGAAATCTGAAATCTCAACAAAAATATCAACACCAGAAATTCTCTAACATGTAAAGAACAAAGGCCCAATCAAATAAAATTCCTAAAAGGAAGAATAGTTTTTATTTTAAAAAAGGAAAACGTTCTTACTTTAAATTTTAAATTAAAAATTTAAATAAATATTTACCACCAGAAATTAACCAATCGTTATTTTTTTTCAATAATAATCGTTAATAATATTATATATTTTATTATTCTGTAGTAAGTAATGTATAGCAATTTATAAGGCCGTTGAATGCTTGTACATTAGTCTTCATTTACCCGCTAACTTTTCAAACGAAACAGATTGTCCTTTATTTAGAATTTTTACTCCGCATAATTCTACGGTGATAAGAAAAATAGCAACATAAAATAATTATTTTTCTAATTTATTAGAAGTAGGAATAATAATAACAATAATAAAAGATAATAATAATTATAAAAAGGATATAAATATTTTTTTTAGCTTAAAAAAATTCTTTCAATATGAAAAATAAAAACCCACTCACGTATAATGAAATTCTATTAAGATCAAATAAAGAATAGGAAAGAGTTTAATAAAAAAAATAGAAAAAAAATTACTTACAACACATATCAAAATAATAAAATTTTTAAGTTTAAAAATAAAGAAAAAAAATTAAAAATAATATAATTATATAAAATTAATTTCTCTAATCACAAATTTTTAACCTATAATCTCAACCATCAAAACTAATAACGCTATGTTAACAAATTTTTAACCTATAATAATTTTTTAAGTATTCAAAAAATAAAAAAAATAAAAAATGAATTATATCCTATAAATAATAATTAATATATATATATATATATATATTATAATGAGACCTTTTTTTCTGAATTTTCGTAAATTTTTTTAAAAGAAAATAAGATTTGACTTTCTTAATTTTTTTTTCTTGATAAATTTTGAGAAAATATATTATTATTAATAAGAAAATGATCTTATACATAAATCTCTTAAATTTATTATTTTTATCAATAATAATTATCTTTAAATATTATTCCATTTTAAATCATTTATACTTAAAAATTTAAGTATTTATCCATTCTTTAAAAAAAATCGCATACATTTCACATGAAAAATTAAAATTGGAGAAAAATGAAAGGCAAGTGATGTGACAAATGTAAAATAGAGCCTCATAGTCAAAAGAAACTAAAACCTCAATTCTATAACAAAAATGTTGTTAATATTATCCATGTGTTATTAAAAAAATAACCGACTTGTGTTAGTTCAGCGAAGTCTTGGTGATAGCAAAATATATGCACAGTAATATAAAATCAGGTGGAACTTACACGACTACTGCAGAGAGAGACAATAAGAAATCAATAGTCCCCACCCACTATTTAATTCAAATTTAGACTCACTACATGAATTTACCCTCAACAATTTTCTAAAGTTTTAACAAATCTGGAGTATAAAATGGCAGAGACATGATCTATCTGGAAGATTACAAAATGTTATGTTTCTTGCTGATCTGAATTTATATTGCTATCCCTTTCATTGTCTGGAATCAAATAACAAGAACATGTGACCATTCCTTGTGTTTCATCTGATAACATAAAAACATAAAGAGAATAAACAAGGAAAGGAGAAATAGAATATCTGATAATAACATATGGAAAAACTATAAAAAATACAAGTCATAACAAAAATATAAATATGACAATATATCAATAGTATAAAGACTAAATTACCCTCAACTAATAAATACTAATTAATATATAATATTCTATATAATATCCTAACACCATCAATTACATAAGTCATTGGATTATTCTAGGGGCATGTTTTCTAACTTAATTATATAACAAAACGCTATGTAATAGAGTGCAGTTTAAGTTTATATATACTCAGCTCTAAAGATTTTGGTGACAAATCTTATGTATAAAAAAAATGAGTTGAAATATTCTTATGCTATCTACCAACTAATAATGTACAAAAATGAAGTCAAAAAAAGAAAACTAACAATCTGCAAAATCAAACCCTTTTCATCTTAACTTATTCACTTACTATCTTAGTTTTCGCTTTTCTTATTCAATTTTTCACCTACTCGATCGAACAACCACAACTTTATATTTACCAAACCCTTAAATGAATGTGCTCAAACTTCCATACCCTTTAACATGATTTTATGAATTCTAGTACTCACAAATGTTTTTAATTGGAATTTTTTAAAGAGAAGACTTCAAATGATATAGCTGACATCGTGTTCTTTGAGTTTTACTTAGTCTAAAGTCGTTCTGATGGTACATTGACTTCAAGGAAGCAACATTCTAGAAAACCTACGCCTTTATACGCCATCTTTTCAATTTTCTCTTGTTTTTTGCCAAACAATACAGAAATACTTTATATATAGTTTACCCTGTGATATCTACGTTTCACTAAACAATAACAAAATTTTGTTATCACACATATATAATATATTTAATTTTTAAAAAATGTGCTCCTTTTGTCCCTAGATAGGGACAAAAATCTCTTTTTTTTTTTTTTTTTTAAATGAAGAACTATAATAATTTTTTATAGGGATTAAAAATTTTCATATTTTTAATGATAAAAAATATATCTAATAAAAATATTATTTGAAATTATGGACGGCAATTTAACATATATACCACTGCAATCTTCCTATAGTGTATATTATTATATGAAAAACAGTGATGTAGTTGGTTCATCAGTGGTTATCTTTTTCTTCTATTCCCTTTTTATTTGACTTTGATCGGCTTTCTATCCTTTATGATAAGTATATATATCATATTACAAGTGTGATGAAATTAATTAATCGGGATTCATATCACAAGAAAATGATTTCCACATAGAATTTTTTTAACTTAAATTTTAAGCATGCTTGAATAGACCATGTAGCTAAGTTTTATTCTGATCTTGAAACTTATTACCTACTCTACCGTCTTAAGTCTAACTCATTATGAAGACTTGGTTTCATGAATTTCACTGTGATTTTAAAAGAAATCGAGTTGTATTAAATTTAAGTAAACGACACCTCTATTTATGCCACTTGAATTACATGAAGTGGTCACATTAATTGACTATAACAAAGCAACAGATGTAGCAAAGGTTATAATTTTCTGAATGAAAAAAATGAAAAGACATGAAGATACCTGAACAACAGGGACAAAGGGAATTGAAAGTATAAAAGATCTAATAATTTCTAACCTATCAAACTCATAGCTTTGCTTTCAGACACAGCATAAACAATTGTTGACTTTTGCTACACATTCACTGTATCATGGAGGTTCTATCATATACCATTTTCTTACCCTCATAGGTCTATTTATTTATAACAGGGACATAATTAATCAACTATTGCTTTTGGGAAGCAAGTTGTTGTTGCTTTAACATGGGCTTGAATTTAGAATATAAACTAAGATGTTTACTCTTTAATGGTTTAAACTCCTGATAACATAACAACAGATTGATTATATTATAATTTAACTTAATCAAGAAATTTCTTAATTAATTATTCAGACATCAAATTTAACAAATAGTTTATCTCACAGCCAATGTGAAAATATATGAGGCCCATTTGCTAGGTCAATAGAATGCAACCAAAATCAATTTGCTAATGGCAAGTTTTGTAGTCAAAGGGTATAAACATATATAATTTGGTTATAAAAATAGGGAAAATATGGTAAAAACCGTGTTTTTGGTGAGATCAGGCACCAAATTCCTTCCAGCCACCAACAAACATCAGCATTTGATATAGTTTAGAATGCATGCCAGTTCATTCGCAATTTGCCATGAAGTACTATAAAAAAAAGTGTATACAGAATAAGAAAGGAACATGTACTTTGATTCTAGCTTATTGAATTAGGATTATAGTCAAACTGAATCATACTAATATATAGTGGCGTTATTCCATATTGGTGTATAGCTTCCAACATCTAATAAATTTAAAAGAAAAAAGGACAAACATAACAGTTTCAATCTACATTAGAGATTTAAGACAGTTTCTTATTAAATAAATTAATGATATCTAGTTCTAACAAAGGGCATTTATAGAGAGAAAGTTTTCACGTCTCAGAATTGTGTTGTGACTCCTCTAAATCATGAAATATTGCGATTCTTGAAAATGATATATATCAAACATTTATTAATCAGTTATAAACATCTTATAGAATGTTTACAACTTTTCTAGGAATTTAAGATTCATATGTATTTGTTTGTATAGGGTTTTGTTGAATTATATATATATATATATATATATATATATATATATATATATATATATAAAATTCACTTGTGACCTACCTTTACTAGCAAAAAAAGGCGCGTCTAAAATTATTATAACCAGCAACTTATTTTTAATAGGTTAATAATTAAATTATTGTTTAAGAACTAAATTTTAGAATAATTAAATTTATGTAAATTTTGTTTTCTTTTTTTGTAAAGTATTTTAGCATTTATGTAAATTATTTAAATTTTATTATTGCAAGGTATGTAGATAAAACTATCAGATAATAAAATTTGTAAATTATTTATTATAATACTATTTGATCGATCAAACTTATGTTTGAACAAGTTTTGATGCAAAATGTTTTTTTATAAATTTAAAAATTATAAAATATGTTGTGATATTATTAATATATATTTTTCTGTACCTTCAAAGAATTTTCGATTGTCTTTACTTTTCCATTTTTAAACTTTTACTAAAATATTTATTATTGGAATATCGAGACTATAATGTTCTCGAATGCTTTGCTAGTTAGTTTTTTTTTTTACAACTTTTAAAGAACTAAAAGAGTTTTTAAAAAATATTATATTTAATGTATTAAAAAAAACTAAGGCTTTATATTTTATAAAGTAATTTTTATTTTTTATTTCTTTAAAAATTTCCAAAATCTTTTTAACCTTTCACATTCCATTCCATGAAATAGGGAGAAACTAGCCAAATCTTTTGAACCTAATTTAGGTGTAATTTTAGCGAGTTGAATATAAAGAATAATATAAGCACTAGGGAACAAACTTATAATACAAAAAATGGGAAAAGAATGCACCTAAGAAAGGGGAGAAAGAAGAAATTATAGAAAGCAACAATGTGTATGTCCAATAAGTCACATTCGTCATTATCAGAAAATAAAAGTCTATAATTATCAAAAAGATGTCTAGAATTTAGATGTAATGTAGTAGTCCATGTAAATGTCTAACCAAAACAATGTCCCAACATTACTTTATGTCAATTTGCATCTCACCAAACTTCAAAAATTTCCCCCAACACCTTGTATATAAATCCAAACTCCCATGACACAAAATCACTTAGTAAAGTAAACAACCAAAAATCAAAAACCAAATTCACCATCATTAATGGCCTCTCATTCTTCCTGGAGAATAGGCCCTTATCTTAATGTACTATCCCAAGTCTCCCTTCTTGTAATTCTCATCTCCTTCATCAACCCTTCACATCAAGCTGAACACCCTTCTTCCCCTCTCCCTCCTCTAAATCCAAGGCTCTCCAAAGCTTACATAGCACTCCAAGCATGGAAACACAAAATCACATCAGACCCTAAGAACTTCACCTTAAACTGGTGTGGTCCCAATGTTTGCAACTACACTGGCATATACTGTGCACCTGCCCCAGATGACCCTCACATCTACACTGTTGCTGGAGTTGACCTAAACCATGCCACCATATCTGGTTCCTTGCCAGAAGAACTTGGCCTCTTAACTGACCTAGCACTTTTCCACATAAACTCCAACCGCTTCTGTGGCTCCCTGCCCAACAGCTTCAACCAGCTAAATCTCCTCCATGAACTAGACATCAGTAACAACCAATTCTCAGGACCATTCCCCGAGGTTACTCTCTGCATCCCTTCTTTAAAATACTTGGACATCAGATACAATAACTTCTATGGCAACGTTCCCTCGCGCCTCTTCGACCTTAAACTCGATGCCCTTTTCATCAACAACAACAACTTCAAATTCTCCCTCCCTGAGAACTTCGGGAACAGTCCTGCTTCTGTTGTTGTGTTTGCAAACAATGACCTCAAGGGGTGTCTCCCTTCGAGTTTGGCCAAAATGAAGGGTACCCTTAACGAGATTATCATCACCAACAGTGGCTTAACGGGTTGTTTGCCTAGTGAGATAGGGGATTTGGACAAAGTGACTGTGTTTGATGTGAGCTTCAACAAGCTGGTTGGAGATTTGCCCGAGTCCTTGGGGAAAATGAAGAGTTTGGAGCAGTTGAATGTAGCGCATAACATGTTTTCTGGCACGATTCCCGAGAGTGTGTGCACGTTGCCGAGGTTGGAGAATTTTACGTACTCTTATAACTACTTCTGCAGTGAGTCACCAGTGTGTCTCAAGTTGAAGGATAAGGATGATACCAAGAATTGCATTCCGTATAGGCCATTGCAAAGGTCACCTGATGAGTGTGCAGCTTTTTATAAATATCCTGTTCATTGTAGTGCCTTTGGTTGTGCATCGCCGCCGCCGCCTCCACCACCGCCACCTCCTCCTCCGCCTCCTCCACCACCTCCTCCGCCACCACCACCTCCTCCTCCGCCACCTCCCCCTCCTCCTCCTCCGCCACCGCCGCCTCCACCACCGGCAAACTACTACCACTATCCCTGACGAGAGCGACGGCAGAAATAAAGTTTGCAATATTTTATTTACTTTTCTTTCTGATATTTTTTCGTTATTTTGAGGATTGGAATGTTAGCTCGGTGAATATAATTACAGATAGTTTTCATTTTTGGTCATACGTTTACCCTGTAAAAATAAAAATAAACAAAAAAGTGTGGAAATTAGCCATGTATTTCCACTATTCATTTGAAACTGGTTTGGTTTGAGAACATTTGGGTGGTGACATAAATTCTCTAGTATTAACGAAAATATACTTTTTTTAAGAAAAAGTGCTATCAACAATAGTGTCTTTTCCGTCTAAGTGGAATTCTATTGTTAACTTTCATGTTTGCTCGTCGCTGTAATAATAAATATAAAGGGAAAACTTTATTGAAAACGATGGAGAGGGTCAAATAGTCGTGATGGTGATCTCCAAACCATCATTTTAGAGGTAAGAAAACTAATAATGCAGAATTTTATTACCATAGTACGAAAAGTTTTAAAGAAAAAAGGTTTTGAGGAAGAAACTTAGTCTGGGCTCTGTTACTTTCTTACTTTTGAGTTGTTTTACTTGTTATGTTGTTTCCTCAATAACAAGTGGCTATAATGTATCTTTGATCATCATTTCATGCAAGATTTCATTGTACCATATAGCATCTTGTTTTCATATTCAACACAGTTCATCCTTGCCCAGTCAATGACACTGATTTATCTTCATATTATAAAAATGTCGGATAGGAAGTCCTTATCAGTTATTACTATTAATTCTCATTTTTAATATTTAGGTTTCAAAATGACATAATTAATTTAATCTCGTCCAAGAAACCTAAAACTCAGTAGCCAAATCTCAGACCAACACTAAATATTCTAAATCTTTTTTTCCTTAAAGATACATAATAAGTCACTTTCTTCCTTTGTTTCAATTTTTCGAGTAAGAAAATATTAGGTGTAAATTCCTATTTAAACCAACATTATGTCGTACACTTTTAATGTTATTTTTCTGAGTTTAGGAAAAAAAAATTATTTATTAGTAATGAGTGTGACATGAATGTTGAAACACATATTATCTTTGCTTCTTTTATTATTATGTAAAATATAATACTTACTCTCATCTGTTTGAAGTTTGAATATTTACTACTTTTATAGAGTTAATAAACATAAAGATAGTAAATAGAAAACTAATAAGTTATAGTCTGTGATTATCGAAATTGATGTAATAAAACTGATTGAAAATATTATTAATCCAGTTTTGAAAACTTTTACATAATATTGATATTTACAAGAAGTTTGCATGTCACGTGGCTGCAGATTAATTAAAAGGTTATAATTTGTTATTTTTTTTATATAATGCTTAATTAAGAATAATTTTTATTTTCATTTTAAAATTTAAAAATATTAATAAAATTATTATATTATATTTTTAAATGTTTATTTATACACTCATGAAAAGATTTAGATTATTTGTCAGCTGTCCCTTATTTATATATTTTTTTTATCTTTAATTATATATGATTTTACATATTGTGAATATTTTAAAGCGCTTATAATAATGTTTGTTGATAGATGAGAGGATATTTAATTCAAATACTAAACATATAAATAAATATCAATATTTTAAAATCAATTCCTTAAACTATAAATTCTGGATTTATTAGAATTGAATCCGATTTAATAAAATAAAAATTTTTATTTTGTTTTTGATAATATATTAAATATAACGACCATGACTATTAGGGAATCGAGGTCGAAAAAAAAGCAGCGACTTTTTCTGTAAGTAAATTAAAATTTTCGATGACAGTTATTTAAGAACCTTCAGTCAATAATTTGTCTATGCAGTAATTTCGTGCATCTCAAGCTTTTCAAGTGTAATTTTTATATTTACATAAACTTTTTTTTTTCTCTGTCTAATTGAATTTTAGATCTAATATATTCTTCTGGATATCATAAATATTAATTAATTAATTAAAATGTACAAATTAAATGTATGTGTCAAAATCTAATTGAAGATTTAATCAAAATTATATATTTTTAATTTTTATAAACTAATATTACAAAAAAAAAACAATTAAAAGAAACCAAAATTTTAATTTAGAAAAGAAATAGCAGAAACAATGGCTTGATTGTTTTATTCTTTTGCTTTAGGTCAGAATGTGTATATGGCTTCCTGTGATCCTGTCAAAGGCTATCTAAGATGGGCCTTACTATCATGAGATGAGGTCCATGATTTAAAAGCCCAGGTGAGGCTATTCTTGAAGAGCCCAAGCCCATGCAATGTTGGCATCAGAAAACCCTAAATTATTCATAATGAATATAAAAACAGAGAGGTATATAAAGGATTAGGGTTTGAGGTTTTTTCGGGTGCCATTGTTGCTCTTGTTGTCATCCGCAGCTGTTATTACTCGCACCGCACAGTGAGCCATGGCCGTCGGAAAGAACAAGCGCATCTCCAAAGGAAAGAAGGGTGGCAAGAAGAAGGCGTTAGTATCTTCCATTTCTATCCTTCTAGCCCTGCTCCTTCTCATTTTTAGTTCGATTAATTATTCAATTGAAATATGGGTTTAATTTGTGTATGAATTTGCAGAGCTGATCCCTTTGCGAAGAAGGATTGGTATGACATTAAGGCTCCCTCTGTTTTCCAAGTAAAAAATGTTGGCAAAACCCTCGTCTCTCGTACTCAGGGTACCAAGGTATTTCTTTCGGAACATGTACTCAAAATTATGATTTTAGGTTTAGTGAACATTTGTTGGTTTTGTGTGTTGGGTCACTTGTATAGGTCTTCAAATTGAGAACTTTTGTTCTCATATAGCCTGGACGTGAATGGTGATATTGATGAATTGGATCTACTACATATGTATTATAGTTTTGTTACACTTCTTTGAATTACTTGATTATATATTTACTGAGTGAACTGAGAGAAGTTAAACAGCATTGTAGCTTCCTTTTTTTCTTAGATCTCCACAATATGTGGGAAAAATAAATTTTGGTTGAACTTTGAATTGTGTGCTAATTGCAGTTTTTGTTCTATTGGGAAAAAAAGAGTCTATTAATCTTCCAAGGGTCTGCTGTCTATCTATCAACAGTTGCTTATCTATAGGCGTATTATGGGTAGCAATTTGGTTTGTTCAAACTTTCTATGCTTATGTAGACATTGGTTGTTTTAAATAACAGATTGCATCTGAAGGACTCAAGCATAGAGTGTTTGAGGTCTCATTGGCTGATCTTCAAGGAGATGAGGACCATGCATTCAGGAAGATTAGGTTGAGAGCTGAAGATGTACAAGGGAAGAATGTTCTGACAAATTTCTGGGTATGATAAGTGGCTTAAGTTTGTTGTTCTCATAATATAATCTTGTGTTATTTTTTTAATCAAATTTGAATCTTTTAATCTATAATATTCTAGGGAATGGATTTCACCACTGACAAGCTGAGGTCATTGGTTCGAAAATGGCAAACTCTAATTGAAGCCCATGTTGATGTGAAGACAACTGATAGTTACACATTGAGGATGTTCTGTATTGGATTTACCAAGAGAAGAGCTAACCAAGTGAAGAGAACCTGTTATGCACAATCAAGCCAGATTAGACAGGTATATCTACCGACTTTGTTAGTTAGATTCTACTATTGAGCAATATTTTTACTTTTTAATACAAAGGTATGTGCTCCACATTCAATATTGTATATTGAATATGTTCCTTGTTGCACTTCTCTGTATACAGTGCATATTTATACCGATAAGGATTTAGTGGATTTGAATTGACTATGTTGTGTTTTTTTTTACAATATTGCAATTTGTTAGTTTATATCACTTATCACTTGTATTTTTTCAGATTCGTAGGAAGATGAGAGAGATTATGACCAACCAGGCGACATCCTGTGATTTGAAGGAGTTGGTCCGCAAGTTTATTCCTGAGATTATTGGAAAAGAGATTGAGAAAGCAACATCTAGTATTTACCCTCTGCAGAATGTGTTTGTTCGAAAAGTAAAGATCCTTAAAGCTCCAAAGTTTGATCTTGGGAAACTGATGGAGGTAATTTTTAAATACTATTAGAAAATATAACTCCTAGTTTATCATACTGATGTGCAGAGCTTTTGCATTCTTTGCCTGAATAGACGGATCAACTGAAATAATTGCAGCATATTTTTTATTTTTATCTCTACTAATTTCCCGATTTGCTCTTTTAGATAATTATCGTCCATATGGATTTTCTTGTGTATACCGAAATAAACATTTTACGGGACTTTGTTGCTTTCTATTATCGTCATTCCCTTCAACAAATCTTCTGATTTGTTCGCCCTCACCAATTTACATGTCTTGCCAAGAAGTACTTTATTTTTTCACTGGCACATCCTACCTTTTAAGTGGATTGGTTTAATGCCTTTGCTGTTTGCCCTTTTAGGTTCACGGCGATTACTCAGAAGATGTTGGTACAAAGGTAGACAGGCCTGTTGATGAAACAATTGCAGAGGAACCCACCGAAATTGTTGGAGCATGATTCAAGAGATACTGCATTTGTAGGTTTTCTGTTTCGGATGTTATCATTGAAAATTACGTTTGAAACTTCAGTCTAGTTTGTGTAAGCCGAGTAAACCAGTTTTGTTTTGACAATCAGACCAGTTTTTGGCTCTTAATATTGAGTTATTGACATATTATATTGTTGTTATTATTAAGTGATTTTTGTCACATTATTAACTTGTTAATTATTTTTCGTGAATTTCAAATCCAGACGCATAATGGTTGTTATTGTTGGAACTGTAATGATTTTTTAAATAATAATTCATTTCAGTTTATGAAGGTGTAAGATAAGGCCATTGACATTTCTCGTATTGTCAAAAACATTAAACTAATTTTAAGTGTATAAGTTAGCGAAATGATTTATTGCTTGTTTAAATACTTCAAAGGTTGTGTGAATTTGTACGTTATAAGCATTTAATAATATGTAATTGAGTTTATTTGTTTGACCATGTAGTCAATTTTACATTTTCACGCAATAAACGCATATTGTGTGGTTGTTTCAGGCCATGTTTACATCAATGGTTCTAGGGAAGAAAAATGTAACAAAAATTGTACGTAGAAGAAAAAATCCCTAGCAATAGTTAATTTGCACTTTTACCTTATGCACACTTCATGTACCGCTACATCTGCAGGAGCTATGTTATTTAGTCTTTCACGTCAAATTTTCAGTTTTGTAGGATTATATATATAAAATAAATATTTTTAATTAATTAGATAGTTTAAGGTATGTTTTAAACCTATATACATTGCACAACGTATTTTTTAAACTTATATTTTTAATTAAATTTATTCAAATATTATCCTTTTAAATTTTCGTCATGTGTTTTTTTGTTTCCTTTTTATTTATGGCGTTATGTTTGCCTAAATATTTGTAGATTTTGTTTTAGTTCTTATACTTTAATTTTACAATTGGATCTCTATGATGGTATAAATTTTATATTTTAGTCCTAGCATTTAAAAATCATCCTTATTAGTCCTTAACCAGACATTCAATTTGTTTAAAAATCTGAATATATTTAACTATGATGTTATATACCATTATTTTCTGTTATTTATCTTTTTCTTTGTTATTTTTGTATAAATATATTGTTGTATACTCTTTTGTAATATTTTTTTTTTTTTTTGCGATCCTGATCTAATTGAAGATTGAATATTTGTAAATTTTAAAAAACTAAAATTACGGTGAAAAAAACCAATTGAAAGAGACCAGAATTTTAATTTAAAAGTGTACGGCTTCCTGTGATCCTGTCAAAGGCTTTCTAAGGTGGGCCTTACTATACTGAGATGAGGTCCATGATTTAAAAGCCCAGGTGAGGCTAATCGTAAAGCCCTAGCCCATTCAATGTTGGCATCAGAGAACCCTAAATTATTCTTAATGAAGGTAAAGAGAGAGGGATATAAAAACATGATTTAAAAGCCCAGATGAGGCTAATAGTAAAGAGCCCAAGCCCATACATTGTTGGCATCAGAAAAACCCTAAATTATTCATAATGAAGATAAAAAAAGAGGGAGGTATTTAAAAAGTTAGGGTTTGAGGTCTTTTCGGGTGCCATCGTTGCTCTTGTTATCATCAGCAGCTGCTGTTACTCGCACAGCACATAGTGAGCCATGGCCGTCGGAAAGAACAAGCGCATCTCCAAAGGAAAGAAGGGTGGAAAGAAGAAGGCGTTAGTATCTTCCATTATCCTTCTTACCCTGCTCCTTCTCTTTTTTTAGTTGGATTAATTATTCAATTGAAATATGGGTTTGATTTGTGTATGCCTTTGCAGAGTTGATCCCTTTGCGAAGAAGGATTGGTATGACATTAAGGCTCCCTCTGTTTTCCAAGTAAAAAATGTTGGCAAAACCCTCGTCTCTCGTACTCAGGGTACCAAGGTATTGCTTTTGGAACATGTATACGGCATTAAGATTTTACCATTTTAGTGAAAATATGTTGGTTTTGTGTTGTGGGTCACTTGTATAGGTCTTCAAATTCAGAACATTTGTTCTCATATAGCCTGGATATGAATGGTGATATTGACGAGTTGAATCTATTACATATGTATTATCATTTTCCACTTGGGGATTTTATTTCTTTACAGTTTGGGTACACTTCGTCGAATGACTTGTTTATATATTTACTGAGTGAACTGAGAGAAGTTAATCAGAATCCTAGCTTCCTTTTATAGTGATTTGGTGTGTACAAACTTCATATGCTTATGTAGACCGTGGTTGTTTTAAATAACAGATTGCATCTGAAGGACTCAAGCATAGAGTTTTTGAGGTCTCATTGGCTGATCTTCAAGGAGATGAAGATCATGCATTCAGGAAGATTAGGTTGAGAGCTGAAGATGTACAAGGGAAGAATGTTCTGACGAATTTCTGGGTATGATATTGGCTCAAGCTTGTTTTGTTCATAATATGATCATGTGTTTTTTTTAATCAAATTTGAATTTTTTTAATATAATATTCTAGGGAATGGATTTTACAACAGACAAGCTGAGGTCATTGGTTAGAAAATGGCAAACTCTAATTGAAGCACATGTGGATGTGAAGACAACTGATAGTTACACATTGAGGATGTTCTGTATTGGATTTACCAAGAGAAGAGCTAACCAGGTGAAGAGAACCTGTTATGCCCAATCTAGCCAGATTAGACAGGTACCTTTACCAACTTTGTTAGTTAGAGTCTACTTTTAAGCCACATTATTATTTTTATTACAGATGTATGTGCTCCGTAGTCAACATGATATACAGAACATTTTGTACAATATTGCATTTGTTAATTAATATCACACTTGTATTTTCTTCAGATTCGTAGGAAGATGAGAGAGATCATGACAAACCAGGCAACATCCTGTGATTTGAAGGAGTTGGTTCGCAAGTTTATTCCTGAGATTATTGGAAAAGAGATTGAGAAGGCAACATCTAGTATTTACCCTCTGCAGAATGTGTTTGTTCGAAAAGTGAAGATCCTTAAAGCTCCCAAGTTTGATCTTGGGAAACTGATGGAGGTAATTTTTTAAATACTATTAGAAAATTTAACTCTCCTAGTTGATCATACTGATGTGCAGCGCTTTTGCATTGCCTGAATAGACGGATCAACTGAGATAATTTCAGCAATTTTTTTTCGTTTAATTATGTTTTTAGTTTCCAAATTTTAAGGTAAATCCTTTTTTATTCCTTAAAATAAAAAAAATAAAAAAAATTAGTCTGTCAAATTTAGTAAAATATGGTTACAGTACCTATACACTAATGTTAGAGGAAAAACTGTTTTAAAAAACTTATTTTATTCCTTCCAATATAATGTGTAGGGACTAAAATAATTTTTGTTTTATCATATTTGAGGGATTACAGTAAACTTCTTAAATTTGGAGGTTTTAAATCAGAATCACCTTAAGCCTTTTCTTTTTTATCTCTACTATTTTCCTGATTGGCAATTTTAAGATAATCAAATTCCTTATGCTTTTTCTTATGTAAACTGAGCAAAAAATTTTCTGCACTTTGTTTCTTTCTAATATCTGCCCTATATAATTTTTTTTTTTCATTTGTTGACCCTCGCCAGTTAAGATGTCTTGCCAAGAGTTTTTGTTTTCACTGGTACATGTTTTATAACCTTTTCAGTGGATTGGTTTGATGCCTTTGCTGTTTGGCCTTTTGTAGGTTCATGGTGATTACTCGGAAGATGTTGGTACAAAGGTTGACAGACCTGTTGATGAAACTATTGCAGAGGAACCCACCGAAATTGTTGGAACTTGATACAGTTATACTGCATTCAGTGTGTCGTAGGTTTTCTTTTCCGATGTTATCATTGAAAATTAAGTTTAAAACTTCAGTCTAGTGTTTCTGTAAGCCGAGTAACCAGTTTTGTTTTGACAATCAGACATTTTTGTATCGTAATATATGTGGGTTTTTCAGGACCCAAAATTAATCAGATTTGGTTGTTTATAGCGATAGAGTTATTAACATATACTGTTCTCATTAACTGTTTTTTTCTCACATAAGCCAGGTGCTTAACGTGTAAATTGTAACTAGAATCCCCTCCGAGTTTGAAGTCATCATTGTTAAGGTTGCATGATTTCGGGAGTAATGTTGACATTAAAAAATAGTAGGATTGCAGAATTGCACTATATTAGATTTATGTAGTAGGAACTGAAACATGATTTTTTATATACTGATTCATTCTCGTATTTTCAGAAATATTAAACCAATTTTTTAATATATATGTATATATATATATATATATATATATATGATCGAGGAATGATATTGATCATAAAATCTCTTTGAATTTTTTTTATAGATTCAATATCTTTAATTTTTATGGCTTCAAACTTTCCTTTCAAGTTCAATACTTTTATTTATTTATTTCACTTAAAACTCCTCTACTGTTTATCCTACATCTCTTTTTGTAGTTTCAAGATTTAGAAACCTCATATTATTCTCAACAAGTGCTTTGTCTTTCTTAATCACTTTATTGTCATCATTTAACTTACTAATGAATCTTAGTAATAGAGTTTGATTATTACCATTTATCATTTTATACTAAAAACAATGCATTTTAAGATAAGTCCTCACTTTTACAACCTATGAATAACAATTTTAAGATAAGTCCTCACTTTTACAACCTATGAATAACAATTTTTACCTACATAGACTGTTTTCTCGTTATTTTTTTCACTCATTTTTGTTTTCTCTCTCTCCTATGATTTTTTCCTTCTCCGATAGGTTTTTAAAAATAGATAAAACTCTTGATATCATAGTAAAAACAAACCATGAAAAAGATAGAAAAGAAAAACAAAATTAATTTATTGACATTATTTTTTTAAGTTTTATAATTTTATAACAAGAATTTAAATAAAAAAATCTAAAAAAATTCTAATTAGACATAATAAAGAGTAAATTACGATTAAACTAAAAGTAAATACTATAAGCTCACACTTACAACTAATTTTTGAAAACATAAAGCAAATTCTAATAAAATCTTAGAAGTAAAATATAAAATTGCAGAAACATTACACGAATAGAAAATCTGAATTGGCAACGGGACACAGTTACACATTAGAAATGGCAGAAAAGCAGAGTTGACATGCTTCAAAGAAACAAGGTGGGAGAGTGATTGTTGAGAAAACTGTAACTAACCATATCTCTACTTTTTCCTTTAATGATGACATACATTCTGAGAATCCCCTCCCTTTGAAAACCAGCCTTGTCCAGCACCCTCTGCGAACCAACGTTTTCCACATCAACCAGAGCTTGAAGCCTCTCCAAGTGTGGAAACTCAGTGAATGCAGCTTTAAGAACTTGTTTCACAACATGTGTTGCAATCCCTTTACCCCAGTATCTCGACCCTAAAACGTACCCAAGTTCAGCACATTTTTGCCTGTTTCTACCCTCACATGAGAACAAATCAATACACCCAATTACACGATTATTCAGGCAAATTGCTCTGAACCATAGAGATTTGCTTGCTATATTCTTTATGAAGTTGATGCCATCCTCTTTCCTAGTGTAAGGTTCCCAAGTGCAATACCTGGCCACTTTTTCATCACTTGTCCACAAAATTACATCATCAAAATCATCAACACTAATTGGTCGAAGAGATATTTGGGTTAAATCAATACCCTCTTCTCTCATATTTCTTGTTGTTGCTGCACCTACACCATCTCCCTCCATCATCATCTTGCCTTAGATGGATCCAAGATTCGGTTATATTTATATCGTTGGAGTAGGGACCAAGAAAACTAACCACTAAAGTACAGTATTTTGCCAGCAGCCATGATTGACTATGAATTGATAGGTGTTCCAATTTGATTCCAGGGAGGATGATTAATTTTTAAAATGCCTATCATCAGACAAATCATGAAATATTTTTATATTTTTTCAGAAAATAACTACACTGATTTTTTTCAGAAAGTATTTGTTAAAAGTTGTTTTAAAATATTAAATAAATTAATCTATATTATTGTCTGGTAAGACAAGACACAATAACAATAACGAGTATATCTTATATTATATTCAAATTTCACTTTCAACATTTTTTTTTCAATCATGGTGATAAATTTATCCATTATTTTGTTAAGTGAAAACTTATTGATATTGGCCCGCATGAACAACAAATGCAATATTTTATTGACAATGATTAGATTGTTCACTAAGAATTACGATTGGTGTTGGTATTTTATGGACTTCATAAAATAATAGATAATTTTTTTATATTTACATATTTTTAATATAAATATATGTTTTTTTCTTTATAAAATAATAGGCACATAATTTCATTAAAAATAATATAGCACGAAGTAATATATAATTTAGAACAATCTTAGAAACTTGTCACATTTCTTATTTAATTTATTCGTATAATATTGTTTATTATACATGTTTGTTTTCTATCAACTTATTAATTTTTAATTTTAATTAGTACTTTAGCTTGTACGCTACAAGATCAATATTTAATTTTATATAATTCTAATTTATAATAAATTAATATTTTTACATTTATAAATTATGTTGTAATTAAAATTTATAGTAAGTAAATATTCTTAAATATGAAACCGTATTATGAATTTATAATAAAATTTGAATTATAATACGAGATTAATTTTAAATTAAAACTTATAGACAATTAAGAATATCAAAGATAAATAAAATGACAATTTAATATGACTGAGAATTATTTTGCTTTGTCACATAAAAGGTAAGTGAAATGCACCTCAGAGAAAAAGAAAGTGTTGGAAATCTTTATAAGAGCAGATTATTTTATAAATCAAGTTTTACTTTGTATTTATTATTATCTAGTTCAAAAACAAAAACTTAAAATATATGTATAGAAATTATTTTAAAATGGATTTATCAACATAACACGTTTGGAAAAAAATTAACAAAGATTACATATAAAAAAATTAATTAGTAATTAAATATTAATTAATGAAAAAAATTTGACTAAAGGAATATAAGAGGAAAAACTAAATTTGTTTGACTTGTACATCTTTATTATATACTTTCTCTTACCATGCTTAATTATGTGAAATGGTTCTCTAGACCAGAACCATAACTTCACATTAATATTGGGTACGAAATATTTGAGAAAAGAAAACGAATTTCAAGTAACACATATGACTAACGAATGATCCTACAAACTCTATCATAGATATTGCCTAAATCTTTATTTTCTCTTCTACCAATGGAATATTTGTTAGTTCACACAAAAACAGATATCAGTCACAATACTGCATAGTTGCATGCATGACATCATAATATTTCTTGATGTGAGTACCAATGGCTCTGTCATTAAGTAATGCAGACAATATATGATCGTGTTAAGAAACATTCCATCGCATTAGACAATAAAGGTTGAAGAAAAGGTGAAAAGCTTTATTTCCTGCTCTGTGCTTTCACTGCTTAAACATTGTCAAACATGACAGCGCAACTTCATGGCTAAAATGTAGCTCAGTACATGTCCTTCGAAAGCTACTGTGATCAGATAAAGCCTAACAGCATTTTTACCAGCTAAAATTAATATTATTATGCTAGATTAGACACATACCAATCAAAGAAAGTACTTACAACAAAATGGTTCTAAATTTTCTCACTTAGTCCTCATAAGTTGAAGGCCTTGAGCATGCACAAAACCCCTTGCTGCGCTTTTTACTACTTTTCTTTCCACTGTGAATGAAGTCCCTAAGCAAGATCACTGTTTTTCCAGTGAATCTGTTCTTCCCTTTGCTCTTTTCATCAGCCAATTTCAGCAAAGTGTATTGGATGTTCTGCACCTCAAACTGCAACCGTCCTATCTGTTCAGAACCTTTTCGTGCTTGCTCGGTTACTCGTTTTCTCTGGATGTGTCCACTCTTTTCCAACTCAACCGAAGTCTCCCTGTTCAAAGACGGGGCACTCTCTTCAAGATCCTTTGTTAGTTGATCATTAGTATCTTCTAATTTCACAACAGCTCCCTCAACTTCTTCTATCTGTCTTTTAACCGTTTCATACTCATTGTCGTCTCCCTTCTTGCTTCTCTTCTTTGACTCCATTTTCTGTTTCAAATCTTGCACGCTTGTCTTAAGAACGGTCAGTTTCTGCGCATCTGAAGCAAGCCTCTCCAGTATCTTTCTCCTCTTGCCATCTTGAGTTCTCTCTTTTATACTTCTTGACAACTGAAGCCTGTCAACCCCCAATTCCTTTTCTACATCCAACTCCGAAGAGGTATTTTGGAATTTACCTGAATTGTCTGACTGATGGTATGTAATAACATCCTCTGTTGGTACAGAACTTTGTTTCATTGCTTCATTATCCATGGAACTATCACAGCAGTTCTGTTCAGCAGTTTCCCATAATTCAAGCATCTGATCATCAGTCCCACTATTCTCTCTCCTGCAACTTTTGGAGGCTGGAGTGTCTGAGATGTGATCAAGCGGAATGTCTTTCATCAATGACCCATTTTCAGGTTTTGTTCTCCATGAGTTGAGATCACAATTTCTCCCATCCTTGAGTACATTGTCTCCTTTTCTGCTGTGATTCTCTACATATGGTGAAACTTCCACATTTGATACCTCCGTCAGAGCTCCTGGATTAGCTTTACTGGTTAGATTTTCTTCCTTCACATGCCCCTCAATTTCTTGCACTATTGACTTTTCAACAGCTCTAATCCTTGTCTTCATGCACAGCAAATCTGAAACCCCATCAGGTATTAAAGTGCTTTTATTGTCTGTTGAACTTTGATGCCCATTTTCTTGGAGACAAGTTTCAATTACTGCATCCTGGACAAACAAACATTCATTGTAAACAGGGTAAGTATAACTCAACTCATGTCTCCTGTATAGGGTAATTGTCACATTTAATGAGAAGAAATAATAAAGAATAAAATAGAAGTTCAGGGTAACAAGTCAATAGAATATTACCTTTCGATCTTGATTGCATTCAACAGGCATTTTGTTTATTCGAAGCAGAGCAGTGTGTTCTAAAGAAGCAAAATCCTCTTTCAAAGAACTAATGACTGGTGTATACGCAGATAATTGCCCTTTCAGTCCTCCAATTTCACTTTCCAGTAGATTGACTCTTTCTGTCATCTGTTTAATCTTCATGCTTTTTGCATCACTTTCATCTTCTAGTCTCATGCAAACTCCAGAAAGCTCATTGACCTTATTTTCCAACAATGCTTCACTAATAGACGAAATCTGAAGATCAAAATAGAATGTAGCAGCCTCAGCCTCCCAAAGTTCAAATTCGTTTGTTTTATCCAGCAGCTCTAAACTCAATGTTTCCTCCCTAGCCCTCTGTTGTTCAACTTCTTGACGTAAGGATCTCATCTGTGACAGTAAACTTCTGTTTGCTTCAGTAAGGTGTTCAATTTCTTTTTTGTGATTCATGCAACCTTCTGATAGTTCAAGAATCTGCCTCTCAAGATTTTCATTGATCAATCTTAATTGTTGTTTTTCTGCCTTCAATTTCTCAATATTTCTACAAAATTCTGCACTCAACGTTTCTGCAGCCTTTAGCCTTTCCAACATTTCTAACAGTTCGGCATTCTTCTTCTCAAGAAGATGCTCTGAACTTTCAATTTGACAATTTAAATGGTCATTTTCAGCTTTGGATTCTTGCATATCTTTGTCCATCCTCTCAACTGACTCCTTCAAATAAACATTCTCAGCTTCTTTAGCCTCAAACTTCTTCCTTAATAGACCAAGCTCCAGTTTAAGGTCACTGTTCAAAGAGTGAAGATCACTGAGATTTTCTGCAAGTGCACGTTGTTCCAGGACCTTCTCAGTGAAAAAGCTCTCGTAAACCAAACTAAGATTTTTCAGAGCCAGAGCCTCGTGGAGGATTACACTATTCTCTTGTTCAGCAGCAGACTTTGCATCTTCAAGGTCCAAAACACTCCCAAGTAGTGAATTTTTCTCCTCAAGTAACTTAGAATTTTCTTCCTGAAACACTAGATTAGTTCTTCGCATATCTATCAACTCCACATGAAGGGCTTCTAATTTGGACTGTAATTCATTCTCCTTTTCTTCTCCCTTGGTCACTTCAGACCTAAGTTGCATGTTCATCTCCAGAAGTGCAAGCTTAACCTGCTGCAACATTGCATGCTGCTCTCTTGTGTTTACAAACTCTTGCTCTAGGATCGCTTTCTCTGTCACCATTTCTTCTCCCTCAGATTCTTGTTGCAAAAGTACAGTTAGGAGGACAGAATTTTCTATAAGTAGCTGAAGCTTCTCCTCTTGGGTTTTCACGAGAGATCCTTTCAAGCCCTCAATATTATTCATAATATGCGATATAGGCATTTCCTCTTGCTTGATCCCTTTGCCATGCACCCCGCCTGAATCAACCTGAAGGGCTGCAAGCACTTGATGAATCCCCACTTTAAACTTTCTGATTTCATCTAACAAGAACTCTAGCTCCATCTGTTGCATAAGGTTTTCACTCTCCAACTCCGAGATAACTTTATCAGAAAATTTTGATTCCTCCACGTGTTTTTGACATTCGAATAACAAACCCATGTTCTTCTGCTCCAAGTCTTCAACACATTTTTGCAAAATAAACATCTCAACTTGAGCATTTACAGCTTTATCAAGTTGTTCTTCAAATTCTATCTTCCCCAATCGACGCTCTTCCTGTAACCGAAGAACAAGGTTCTCCAAATTTTCCATTCGGGCCTCACTTGAATTTTTATGATTAGCATGTTTTTCTTTCTGTGCCAAAAGTAAAGAATGAAGTTCTTCTACTTGACTGACTCTACTTTCTTTGTCTTTCTCCATATCAGCATATTTTTCTTCCAATTTTGTAAACCTTCTTTCCAGGTTACCTAGTTTTGCTTCAACACTCTCCAACTGAGACACCAGGACACTTCTTTCATTCAGAAGATTGTGCTTTTCATTATTCAGTAAATTGCAAAATTCTTCCAAGCTACTAGATTTTGCCCTTAAACCTTCAAGCTCAATTTTTGCATCAGAAAGGGACTTCTCCAGCAAGGTATTCTTTTCCAATTGATTCTGCATACTTTCAGTGATAATTTGTAACTGTGAAAGTAAAGCTGACTTTTCAGCAGCAAGACTGGATTTTTCTTCCTGCAGAACACCACATGATTCTTGAAATTTCTTCACTGTATCCCTTAATCCATCCAGCTCATCATTCAAATTTGACATGGAGAACTCCATAAATGCTTTTTCACTCAAAAGCTGATCCGTATCCTTTAACTTTTCACGAAGAACTTCTTTCTCATCTTGCTCCATTTTGCATGCCTCCTTTAGCATTGTGTTCTCCTTCTGTAAATCCTTCACAGATGCTGCAAAAGATTTAGGATTTAAACCTACAGAGCCTAGTTCTTCCAATATAGTCTGGTATCTATTATTCAAGCCCTGGATTTCATCCTTTATTTGGCAAGATTCCTGTTGGAGGACATTACTCTCTTCAACTTTTATGGCAAACTCACGTTCAAATTTCTCTTTGATCTTCTTCAACTCAGATATTTCAGTTTGCTGATTTTTCAATGACCTAGCAGAAGAGAAGTTAAGTTCATGCAAAGTCTTGTTTTCTTCCACAATCTGTTGCATTTCTTCCTTAAAACCTTGTTTGGAAAGCTCTAAGTCCTCCAGCAGCTGAAGGCCATGTTTAAGCTCCAAAGCAAGAGATCTTTGCTCCTCTTGTGATTGAGAATACGACTTCTGTAGAGTATGCAAAGTACTTTCGATTTGAAGAAAACGAGACTGCTCCTCATTCATCAGACTCTGCAGTCTCTCTAACTCCGTATGCTTCTCTAGAAGCTTTTGATCTTTCATAGAAATCTTCTGCAATAGAACATCAGCTTCTAGCTGAAGAGTTTGATTTGATTTCTCCAACATATCACAATGTTTTTCAGCAGTCTTCAGCTTTTCAGCCCCGATCTCAATTTCTCTATTCAATCGTTTAGAAATTTCTTGGGCATGCAAAATTTCACTCTCCATTGTTGATATTTTCAGCAAATTCTGCTTGTACAGGACAGCTACAGATTCTTTCTCTTCATTCAGTTCAGCAAGATTTTTCCTCAATGATTTAACTTCTATCTCTGTTCTTTCAATTTGCTCATTTAGCTTCCTGGAATTCTCCTCAGCATGGGTGATCTTGGCCTCCAAAACAGATATCTTTTCAAGACATTGTTTACATTGAAGATGAGCAGCATCCTTCTCAGCCTCCAACTTGGCAAGTTCTTTTTTCAGATTTTTAGCTTCAGTATCTGCTTTGGCAGCCCTTTCATCATTTCCCTTAGCATCCATCTGGGCCAGAGATAACATAGTCTCTAGACTGGCTATCCTTTCCACACACTGCTTGTACTGAACTAGGCCAGCATCCTTCTCATATTTAAGCTCAGAAAGGGCTTCTTTCAATATTTTGATTTCAATTTCAGCTTTGCTTGCTCGTTCATCAAGGCCACCAGCATCTTCTTGTGCCTTATTAAGCTCTCTTTCCATTTCAGATAACTTCTCCAAACTCCTCTGATATTGAAGAAAGATAGAATCCTTCTCAGACCGTATATCTTCCAGTTCTTTCCTTAAGGTTTGAACTTCGCTTACTGTTTTATGTGCATGCTCAGACTCAGAATTGTTCTGGGCCTTCACATTCTGTTTTTCAGCAGATAATGGAGACAACCCAAACATATCATTTAGCTGCTTTAGACCCTTTCTGCTTAGACCACTCGCAGATTCTTCGAAACTCTCTCCATTCATTTTTGAAGTATTTTGGATGGAAGGAAACCCAAATGCCTCTTTCTGTAGGGCAACGGACTCCAATAATGAACGAATTGGATGTGGCATTTCTGGTGTGTGTGGCTCAGCTCCAGTGCCTGAAGAACCACATGGTGAATCATCATTCAGCAAGTTAGGAAATGCTTCTGCAATGGTTTTATGGGCCTGGCGTAGCTCCCCTGTCGCATGATCATACCTCTCTGCTAAAGCACGGTATGCTCGGTAGAACTCCTCAACTAATTTCATGAGTTCTGGCCGCTTCTTATAGTACATCTCTGCCCTCCTTGCAAATGAGTCCGCATCCTCTTCAATAAGCTTGATCATTGCTTTAACTTTGGCATCCATGTCTGCATAATGTATAAACACTTAATAACACCACTAAAAGGTTACATAACCATGGTTTTTTATGAATTTTGTTAGTGTAAATCACTGTATTTGGATTACATTTGGCTTAAGAAAGTCACAGTTTAGTGTGCACAACAAAGTGAAAAGAGTGAACAGCCATGGTGATCTCAAATTCTCAATTTCAGCAAATGTTTTATAAAACTAAATGTCAGTTCACACGTTTACAGGGCTTTCTATGAAAAAGGTGTATTTAAAACAATATTCAGATTCTTCCAGCACAATGATAGACATTGAAGAAGTAGAGGAAAAAGACAGACCTGTAAGGTTCTCCTGAAGCCATTTTGAATTCTTTGGGCTAATGTGGCTGTCCCACCACCAAGAATATAAGCGCCTGGACTCAGAATGAAACAAGGTTGCCATAACTCCAGCAAAGAACAGCAGTACAGCTGGGTTTGATTTGGCAAAAGCTTGATATGGGATCCAGGCCAGACTATCAGCCTATAGATTTCCACCACCAATGTTGATCTAATTTCAGACTCTTAAGGTCTTTTTCTACATTTATTTTACCTGACATCATATAAATGATCACATAGTTAATTCAACAAGAATAGCTCGTACTCGTGAAGATCAACTTTACTTCTATGGTTTAATCTGCAAGAAAATTGAACTGTCTTACCACAAGGATGTTTTACTTGTATTACCTGCTCAATTGGGTATACCTCCAGCTCTACTATTTATTGAATTTCTTGCTCCAGCAACCCCAGTTCAAAACCAGGGAAACTGTCAAAAACATAAATAAAATAAATAAATATCAGAAAGAGTTCAAAATAAATTAACAGTAAAATTAGAGGTAACACCCCGCCCCTAAAAATTACAGAACATGGTTCTCCAAATCCAAGAACATACAAAAAAAAAACTCCCATTTTTCTTCTACATTTTTATTTAGAATTAGCACAAAACCAAGAGATCCTGACGATGAACAGGAAAAATCACGCACCAAATGACCAAAAAGCACAAGTTAATCACTAAATAAAATCTCTACCAGAAAGCTTAGTAGAATCAAGAACAATTTTGTTTCCATTAAACCATTCACAACACGATGAAGCAAACACGAGAGAAAAAGAGAGTCTAAAAACACGGAAAAGCAAGAGACAGTGAGTGACATCAAAAGGAAGAAAAGACATTGCTCGCTCGTGAGTTATGTCATGATCAAACAAAAGTTAACCTCGGCAAAAAAAAAAAAAAAAAACAGAAACACCTACCAGATCAAGAACTCGCCAAGTAAAGGAACTAGACGAGCAACCCCGACTCCACCGACCACTGAAAAGAGTCGAAAAGACCAAACTAAGCAAATGGGGATGGAGAAAACCACAAAAAGCACGGAACTTTAGTCCATTCCACATCACTCACACTCCAAAAACATGGAATCTGGCAATGGGAAGTAGGAACCTCGTATGAAGGTGTGATAACCTTACCCCCATTTTCTCTCTCTACATCTGTAAGCCACAAAGTCACAACTTTTCTCTCTCCTGGAGATGGGCTCTTGGCATTATATTCTGGGCATGCAGGTTCTGACAATCCAATGAGTCTTTCACTGTAAAAAGTACAAGTTTTCAGAGTGAGGAGCCAAAACAAGAAAAAGAAGAGTTACCGGTTTGGTTTGGTTTTGTGATTTTGCTAATTACTCTGCTTTGGAATAGGGGAATCTGTGGGCAAAGTGAATCCAACAAACCACAGTAATTGTGGGATTATTCACTTAATGCTATCATTATGTTTCAGTTAAACGTAAATAATTTGATTGTTTTAAGGAACAAAAATCGTATTCCTCAGGTTTTTCGCTGTCTTTCATCGTTATTTTCAAACTTCAAGCGAAATGACTAACTTACCCTTAAATGCCCATTCTTATTTCCACCCGCGTTTCACGCTTCGCTTCCTTTTACCCTTCACTCTCTCTCTCTCTGTCCCTGCTGTCAAATATTTTTATTATCACCACTATTATTGTTCATAGAATAAATAATACTACTTAAACTCCCTTAAATAAGTTATATGATTTTTATAATAATTCGTTTAAAAACCATTCAAAAAATATTTTATTCATAATTCTTACAGTTTAATTTAAATTAATTACTTTTATTCAGCTAAAAACACTTATTTTGAATCAAAGAGCAGAGCTTTGAACATAACAGATTAAAAACTGAGGGATTACGATTATATTTATCATTAATCTCTAAGATACGCGTTTAAAAGTAAATGAAAACTAGAATATTAAACTTGTGTACCGTTAAGTACTTCAAGTTACAGAATTATAATTTGATTACTGCAGTTTCATGCATCTAATTGAAGATTGAAAAAAGTTTAATAATTTGTTAAAATGGTTCGTGCGAACCCACCTTCGTGCCTAAACTTTTTACAAAACCGACAATAAGGGCGGTGTTGTGGAAAAAAAAAAAAACACATCAAATCAAATATCATATTTGTAATTTAATTAAAAAGTTATCTTGTTTTATATATCTGCTAAGGTCACCTTCACAAATAGAACATATCAAATCAGATATCATATCTGTAACATAATTAAACAGAACTTTCTTTGCAATTGACTAATTAAATGAAATGCAAATCTTTGGAAAAATTAAACCTAATTTTTCTCAAACTAAGAAATGTATTGATAAGAAAGTGTGATATTTGCATTGGAGATATCTGTTACATAAATATTTTGACATATATAAATATAATTATGATAGTTTATTATTTATATATAGATCCTTTCCTATATTAGTAAAGTTGATTTTGACAATAGGCAAAAGATGTTTGGTGAGAAAATGAAGGTGCTTTAAGGAAGTACTATTGTTGGTGGGTCATTTTGTGAGAAGGGGTAGCCATTGTCCAAGCTTTTGCCCTCAAATACCATTCACATTTAGGACTAGTTAGAATCACAATAAATGCAATAGGAAAATATTAAGGAGAATTTGACTCTAGAAGCTAGAAAATAAATGTATTCTTATCCTACAAAAATCTTTAGAAATTATTACATTTTTTATCTTTTTTTCATTTTAAATTATTTGATAAGTAACATTTTATTTTCTTATATTTAATTTAGAAAAGTTTCTATAAAATTTTTAACCGAAAAATTCTCAAATAACATTATTTTTTGAAAATATTATTTTAGGTTTTAGAAATAAAATAATATCAAATATCTACATGATAAATGATATTATTTTCTATGTCGCATTTTTCCAACCAAATTCATAATAAAATGAAGTTGGAAACTGGAAAAGGAGGGTTTTTTTTTCATATTTTAAAAAATCATGAATATTAAAAATTTTGATTATTGGAAATGATTAAACTATGTTTAGTTAGTTAAAAATATTACTGAAATATCTTTATAATTAAAAAATAATAATACATTTTTTTTACTAAAATGTCTAGTTTATTAACATATTAAATCATTTAATAAAATTAATATTGTGTTTTTTATTATTTTCTATTTCAAGTTACGAAATGTTTTATGGAAATTTCAGCCAAAAGCATTTCAAAATATTTGTTTGCTAGAGTATTATTATTTTAATAGATAAAATAAATATGGAAAACGTACTTTTCGAATCAGATTGTTCAAAAATTAAAAATTTCCCCTTTATTAAATGAAATTAAAGTTAAATATTCACATTTAAAATGATAATATTTTCTACATCATTTATATCACTTTTCATTTCCCTCCTTAATAAAAAGTGTTATTTTTTATTTTGATCTTTATAAATATGTTATTTTCATTTATATCGCTATTAGATTTAATAAGAGAGACTAAAAAAATAATTAGAAAAAAAGTAAATTAAAATAGTAGTCTGTTAACGGAAAAAAGATTAAATAAGTGTTTAACTTATATCTGAATATTTAATTTATATTTTAGAATAATGATAAAATATAAAGTAGAGGTTTTCTCTTTACAAGATAAAGAGACAGTACACAAATAATCCAAAATTGAAGAAAAGTGAAAAGTGAATTATTTAGGGGGAGTGGGGAAGATAGGGTTTGAACAGTCAAACCTTTAGCACATGTCATTCTCTTCTACCCTAATAAACAAGGGCAGTGGACCCCCCATGTGTCCTTCAAACGTCGTCGATTTAATGGACACCACATGCATCCATCTATCTTACAACCCATTTTATTTCCATATCTTTTATTCATACATTATCACATATTACATAATATATATACATTTTACAAATTTTTAATGAAATTCATTTCCTACACAAGCTCATAGCTTGGAGGATGAAGGGGAAAAGTAGAGAAATTTGATCGGAAAGACTCTTGTTCTTTCTTTGTTTAGATGTTACTCCCAAACAAACAAACCTACCATTCTTTCGAGACAAAAACACTTGCAAAAGTTGTACATCATTACCGACCCACATGATGTGATCTTTCTCCACTCTTGCTCCTCTCTCTAACATTATTGGTCATGAAAAAAGATGAATGAGACGTGTATATATCAGTCCACCCACACACACAATAAATAATATATGTTCTACATTTTCTCATGGAAATGAAAACTTTTTTATCTACCTAGCTACCACTCTTAATTCACACTCACTAGCTTAACCCCTCACCAACCATGTAGAGGTGCAATTTGTCTTTGAAAACCACAAAGGCACTTGAAGCAAAAATAAAGGTCACGCAATGTATGGTCCCATTCCTAGCTATTTCATAAAAAGGTATGAATCATAGTATTATTTTTTTCTTTTCTTACTAGTTGTGTTAGGAATGGCCACATCCTTTCCTCAAAGATTCTGAAAAGTTTCCATAAATTAACTCAAAAATCTTCTTAGTCCATTCAGCAGGGTATCGTACTAAAAGTTAGGGGGGAAAGAGAAGAAGAGTATTAGGGGATGTTGGGGACGATGATGCTAACATTTTCGATCATGCATTACAAAATCAATGGCATATACTTTAAAGGGAGGAATTAAGAACCAAAAGGGACTCCAGATTTCCATTTCTTTTTCATCACCACCTCACGTGCTTCCAGCTATAACATATCATAATATATACTTATCTTTTCCATTTTCTACTCGTTATATAGTTGATGCAATAGTTTGATACGTTTGAAATATGAAATGAAATAAAGTCAAATAAAAATGCATAGAGTAAAGGAGAAAACTTTAATGAACTAGACACTATCAATAGGCCGATATAGCATGATATTGAAAGGAAACATTTTTTAGGTAAGAAAGTTAAAAACAAAAAAATTAACCTTAATAAAGTGAACGGGTTAACAGAGTAGTTAAGTATTTTAGTTTACAAGTTATATATTTAATGAAGAATCTTACATGTTCAATTTATATAGTATGTAAAAATTTGTAGGTTTAACGAATCGAGAGCAGAATTAATCTTTTAACTCAATGAATTAGATAACATCTATGAAAAAAAAAAGCATTTAAAAATAAAGATGAGAAATAATAAGATATCAATTATAAACTAAAAGCTAGTTAAAGAAATATAAACTACAAGTTAAAAACTAATTAAAAAAATTGTATAATGTTTTTGAAGTTTGAGAATAGGTGGAGTAAGAAATGGGAGTGGGAGGAAGATGATGGTGTACGACGGAAACAAGCAAGGGGTTGGAGGGGAATTAGGGAAGAAGATAAAAATGAGTTATCCTCATAAATGCAACATTCTTTTCAATATACATGAAAAGGTTTCTTATTTTCAAACACCTTAGATTTAATATACATCAATCAATCTGGGTATTTATTTTTATGCAAGAGAGATAAATAAAAAGAAAATTAAAACAATTTTTCATAAATTAAAATTAGATTATACTCAAATTAATACTAAATATTTAGAAAAATAATATTAAAGAGTTTCAATAAATTAATTGTAATTTCTCTAAAAATAATTTTTATATTTTTCTTCAAAATACTTATGATAGAGTTATTCCAAAAATATTATTAATATTTTTTTGGCAGTAGGTTTCACATATAAATAGATTCGGTTAGACGAGAGATTTAGATATTATTGTAAAAAACATAATCCTTTATAAATTTGTTAAATTAAACTAAAAACTAAATTTTAAATTTAAACGAATTTTTCGAATGTCCCAACTAAACTCTGGAGGAAAACAAAACATTAAACTAGCTAGCGAGCTTATTATACTTGTTAAATAAACAAAATATCATATAACTCTTTTTTATAATAATGTCCCTCTTTTATTTTAAAAAAATTATATAAATATTTTCAATCAACAAAACATGAATTCTGAAAATTATAATCCTCAATATTTAAGTTTCCCTATAATTAAGATTCTCCAACATGAAATAGATTCTATAATATGAAACTTTGTTTTTAATATACTACTTTTTGAGCTATGGAATGACTTGGTAAAAAAGATGCTAATGTGAGAAATTGATTCTTATAAATAAATAAAAAAAGAGCAAACATTATTTTAAAATTGGATCTTGTAAAAAAGGATAAAAGAGAAGACGTCTATAATTTTCACATAAAAAATTGATACTTCATTTGCAAGCAAGTAGTTTTACAGTGTGACCAGATTTCTGTTTTTGAATTGTGTTGTATGTTGATCAAGCTTGAGGATTATCAATCAAATTAGCAAAGACTGATTTATTTTGAAGATATTAGTCCTGTTCATCGTTGTCATGAAAGAACGAGAAAAGGCAATGAGAAGTCATAGGACTGGACTATGGTATTAGGTATCTGCCTACCTCGTCCATGTCCTTCCTTGTAGCTGACTCCTATGTCTTCTCTATAGTCGTTGATTCGTCTAGGAAAAGAAAATGCTATTTGATTAGAACGACACTTAAGAATGATTAGCGGTTACTCAAAGTAACTTCCAGTCAAACATTTAAATTCAAGAAAACAAGGACTTAGCTTTCATTACAGGGATTCTCATATATCATGGATATTCCAGACTAAATGGTGCTAAGTTGCTAGTAACATGCCACCTTATAGAAATTTTGGAACCTAATATTTTATTCCCCTGCAGGAGTAGCATTCACCAATACAACAAGGAAACTGTAATTGAAAACTAAACTACGCTAACATTCGATCGCAGCATCATTCAATTCCACGACACCAACCACTTACTTCATGATACAAATCAAATTGCTGTTTAAAAGGAATAGTCCAACATGACCAATAGGGACTTAATAACAAATCATTCCCCAAGTACTCTAAGGATAGATGATAACCAGTAGTTAAGATATTATACAACTGAAATGAAGTTGTACATTATGAAAAGAAAGCAACATATTATTACGAAAGTAAAACAGAGCCAAATCATGTACATTCATTCACCTACGCATACAGCTCCAACTGCAACAAACTGAAAACGTGAACCAAGAGCCTAACTTAAGAAGGTTAGATCCTCAGTCTGTCCGAAGATTGTGAGGGGTGAGAGAAGGAAATGAAGGGATAGATTGTAAAATCAACTTCCTCCCACCTCTGCGAGTAGGAGATGATCCCACGTCACAATTAGGAGACGAGATCCTCTTGCCATTTGGAGAAGAAGTTTTAATGCAGGTGACAGGAGAGTCATCATCCGGAACAGTTTGCAAAGGCTTTTCAAATTTAGGTTGAGACCGCGTAGCACTTGATTTCCCGAGCTTTTGGCTGACAAACAATCCGGAACTGGAGATGGTAGTAACAAAAGATCTTGGTGGCTTACCCTTTGATGAAAAGGGTAATGGGAGCAATGATCTGTTCCATAAAATGGAACCAACATCAATAACGGACATAAATTTTATGATCCTCAGCTGACAAAAACACAGCATATCAAACCTGGAAAGACGTAATGGTGTTGTAGGAAGGGCATGGTCTGGCTGGTCTTCGGTATTCTGCGTTTCAGTTTTCTGTGAAGAATTTTCCATCACACCCTTTTCACATGCTTCTGTTTCTTCTTCGGGCTTGGCTTCTATTCCAGAAGAAACAAAACCTGAACACAAAAAGAAAATGGCCATAAAATATTACCTCTAACAGAACAATTTTTAGAAGTGTAATATAGAGAATAGGAATTTAAAGAGCAACGTTGATGGTTTTGATTGGCAATAATGTCTAACATCAATTATTGCACAATACAAGAGACACTTACCATCCTTTCTACCATATGTGTTCTTGCATCCTTCACATCTGCAGCTTATGGAGCAACCAACACCACCCTTCAAAATAAAATAACAACTGTTCGTAATTCAAGTTAAAACTGAAACCGGAGGCATGCATGATATAACAATGGAGAGAACCTGATAACATTCACAGTATTTCTTTAGGCAGCTTGATTTCTTGCAATTACATCCTCTTTTGTGCCGTGCTGAAGCTGGAGTTTTGTTAGGGTCATCCTGCAAGGAAAAAAATTGATATAGGAGAAAACGTGGTTTAAATTTTAAATTGAAAAATAAAGCTATTTTATTTTCTGACCCCAATTTCAGGTACAGAATCAGAACTCCGTATGACTTTAGGAGCAAATGCAAGTGGATTTCGAGATTCAATCTGCTGGCGAGTTTGAAGAACGGTATCAACATGAATAGGCTTGTTGAAGCAATCATGACACGAACAAGGCTCTATGCAGTAGACTCCCGCAGCAAAGCACTCACAATAACTGGTAAAAAGTAAAAGCTTAATTAGAAGGATATTAAAGCCAGATTTCTTCTAAAGCCTTCATGTCAATAAATCGTAACAGTAAGAGAACACACTGTTCACAAAGCTCAAGGAAATTGACAAGATTCATGTTCATCATAAGTCATAAGCAGGCCAATATAACATGGATAACCCGACACCCATTTACTTGGTAGAAGTAATTTTAAATTTAGAGGATACAAACCTAGATGAATTGTTTTCAAAGGGTCTGGGGTCGAAGGATATTTTCCAAATTACATCATATGAGAATAGCATGAGATTAAGCACTAAACTAGATTTATAATTTAAACTAAGTATGATGAGGAAATGGCTTGGAAAATCATGCCTTCCTGATGATAAAATTTAGTAAAAGTACATTTTCAACTCAAAACAGAATCTTTCTAAATCATTTTGACCAAGATGTCATCTTTAAGGACTTTTCCTCTCCGAAACCAGATCAACTACTAAGCTAAATGTTTAGCGGTTGCATTTTAGTCAACTACTAAGCTAAATGTTTAGCGGTTGCATTTTAGTATTTCAAGAGGCAGGTGAAACCCAAATTAAAAACCTGACCACTAACACAAAGGTAAGCATTATTGATAAAAAAAACTAGGTCAATCCTTAAATGTTGTAGCCAAAATTTTTAGGACAGAACTGAGAGGAGCTTACATAATTCGATAACAAAGATTTTCATGCTCACTGACATTATATATGGCACCTCCTAGAACAATCATTGTATGTATGCACACCAACTGATGCTTTTAACAACCTACTGCCCCTCATATTTAGGCTGTCAATAACATGTCACTTGAGTAATTTCAGATAAGATTTAACATGGGGGAAGGCTAGTGGCAATAATAAGCAGCATGTCTTGCAGTATGGATTGAAATTTTGAGCACTATGTTTCTAGGTGTATACGCAACTTATGGAAATACATTATCTAGCTGACTTAATTAATTCAACAAATAAGTACAGTGAAAGTCTACATCTACATCTTCAACAGCCAGAACTCAATCAAGTCATAATAACTTCATGAGAAAAGTAGACACAGTAAGCCATTTCATTAAAAGGAAATTCAAACGACAATAAGCCATTTCATTAAAAGAAACTACAAAAATCAAAGGCCGTTGCAGAATATGAGATAGTATGCCGATCCAAAAGAAAAAGGGAGTTTTTCTTTGAACTTACAGCTTCAAGCACTTCGATTTCTTACAATTACAACGCTTGCAAGACTCTCCTTCCCCATCTGGTTCCAACTTGCGCCTGTAAATCCAGCTTTAGTACCAGGCTAATGAAAAAAGGAAAAGATAAAACAATAATGGAATGAAGATAATCAAGCAAACTAGATAATCAGTAACTGTACTTGCCTTTTCTTTTTTGGACTATTCTGCTGGAAATCTTCACCAGCCATGTGACCCAAAGGTTGGGTACAATCTTCAGCAGGCTGAACCTCATTCTCAGATGGCTCCAAATCTTTTTCCACTGATGCAGGTAGCAATAATAGTTGATGTTCTTGGCTTGCAGAAAGTTGCGAGGATGAAGAGGAGCTAGGCATATTAGGTTGCCTTCCGGACAACAACTTCTCAATTTTTATGTTTTTGCAATCATTTAAGGTTGCAAGTGCATTCAAGTGCAAACCAATTCCTGGCAAAACACACTTCCGTGACTCCCCGCTATGTTTTATGGGGAGCAGTTGCTTTCCTTTAGTAACATTCATCTCATCGGATTTTTCTGTACTGGAATCGGTGTTTGATTTACCATCTAAGTTCTTCCTTTGCACACTGGCCATCTCAAAATCCAAACAGCGTCTCCGTATACCACGGTGTGTCACATATAAAAGCTAAATACAAAGACAAGTACTTTCAGATTGATTGATGTGTTAAACAGTAAAGATAATGATACAGAGAGAAAGAAAAATATTTAAGTTTCATCATAATTTTGTAAACTATAACAGAATATAAAAAGCTGTGTATAAGTATAACTCTAATATGACATATGATAGGAAATGCAAAATGCAGAAAAAGATCATAATAATGATTCCTTTTTTATAGAATGAGCTTTGGAACAATGAGTGACGACAACCAACAGTCACACAGCATTTTCCTAGAATTATAAATTTCATATATAAACAATGCAGGAATAAGTTTCAAATATCAGTGTGTGATAGTGTATATGAACAGTAATCTAGAAATAAAGATTCAAGCCTTGGACATAAACTCTCAAAACATCTAACTACATGCAAGAAAAGCTCTCATACCCAGAGTTCAATGCAAGTCAAACAAACTTGATTTTCCCACCTTATCATCCATTTTCTCAGTTGGATTGCTAGCCACCAAAGTAACATTGGCATGATTTTCCTGTCTCTGACCTGTTTCTGTGGCTATTGCTGATTCAGAAGGGTGATTTTCAATTTCATGTTCCGAACCAGAAACAACTGCATTAACAACGTGCATTTGTTGACCATCATTGGTGGCAGATTGTGGTAACAAAGTCCTAAAATTGGTAAGCTGTGTTGAAGGATTTAATTGTTTATTTATATCCTTAAAAGCTTCTGTCACGTTTGGGGGGCTAAACATTAACAGATCAGAGGCTTCAGAAATTAAGTCATCCACACCACAATCTGGGCCTCCTTCATTTTTTTCCTCATTCTGACATAAACCTGGAAGATGCATTTCACCCTCAATTGAATCTTTTTCAGAGCCTTCTGGAACATAGGAAACATCTGATCCTGGTTTGCCCGGCAGTTCCAAAAGAGAGTCAGCCTCATCAGCGCAAAGTACAGGATCATACCCTGGGCTAGCCAAATTATATTTCAAGCCTTGTGGAAGCTCAATTGAGATATTTTGGTTTTCATTACATGGCTCAACTGAGGCATCTCCTATGGATATATTTGGATTGGTATTTTCCTGTGGCTCACTTGATTCATGACATGGTTGAGTTGAATCTGCAGGAGTCTTTTCACATGAATAAACATTATTTATATCTTCGGATGAAACCTTAGGTTTGGATGCGTCCAAAAGGTTATGCCTAAAAAATCAGATAAGAAAAAATTCATGTCACTAAAACATCCACGATTCTATACAGGCCAATGTCACTTACAATCATCAAAAGCTACAAACAAGAAAAAAAATCACACTTACCTCCTGAGGAATCTGGATTCCCTGTGACAGTTGACATGGGGTGATGTGAAAACAGATGGAGGGGATGAAAAGCTAAGCGAGTTGAAAGTCTGAGTAATGTGAACAGACTTAACTGGCTCTATAGGAGATAGATTACTGATATAGTTAAATACAGGTGAATCCTGCATATCACCAAGCATAAAAATATGGTTAAAGTGGGTGAAGTAAAAAAAAGAAGAAAACTTTATCCATGCACATCACGAAAGTTCATCCAATGTTGCATTAAGAAAAACCAGGGCAAATCAGGAAATAACTTACACAATAATCAGTTAACAAACCGGATCACACAGGGATTGCTTTCATAGCAACTTTAAAATATGCAGATTAGGGCAAAAACGAAAGCCAAAAATTTTCAAGCACAAAACCCACAGCCCAAATGGCCATTGACCACAAAGCAGAAAATAGAAGAAACCTAAAAATGAAGACCAAAATGCGATTTCATAATATATTTCGAAAAGAAAATCAACATAAACATGAGCAGAAGTCGAATCTGGGTTTACAAAATTAACTTCTCTCACTGGCATAGACTCTCAGAAGCAAGCAAAAAAATAAAGCAAACAAAAATAACAAATTTCCCAAATTAGTTATCAACACACGAAGCGTTAAATTGAACATGGGGAGTGATCTAGAACATGGATATGAGCCTTTCACTAGCATTTCAACACGAATTAAAAAATAAAAAAGAAATTTAACCTAAAAAGAAGTAGTAAAATCGAGAAAAAAAAAAAAAAAGAAAAAGAAAGGAAATGGGGGTGAAAGCGCGAGCAAAGAAGAAAGTGGGTGAGGAATGAAAACCTCAAATTGCGAAAGAGGGGTGTTGATCTTGCTCCTATCTGGCGTGTCCATGGGCAGAGAGGGAGAAAAGAAAAATCAACATTCGTTCCTCTCTCTTTGAGTGTGGTGTGTGTGAAAATGAAGGGTTTGCTTTGCTTACTTTACTGTTTCAGTGGATTCAAGAATTCAATAGGCGGGAGAACCGATTTTCTCTCCCCGACCCTACCACCCCCACCATCTGCTATTATTAATTCCTCCTTCTACTGTTACTACTAACATTATTATTAACTAGTCAAATTTTTTATTTTCAGTTTAATGCTTTTACTTTTTTTATATTTATAGTCTAAATCAATTTTTCTCCGAAAATCAATTTAAATTATTGGTTCTGTAACTTTTTGAGGTAATTAATAAAAAAAAGTTTACAAATCAATAAAAGTTATTATTCATGATCACCTTCGATTAAATAATAATATAAAACTCTATGACATACTATAAATAAATATATAATATATTTTCTCTTATATTTAATATATTAATATATTATTATAAAATCATTAAAATTATCTCAAAATAATTAATATAAATTAATAAATAAATTTATTGTACATGAATACTTGTAATTGGTAGAATAAAAAACTCTTACGTATATAATATATATCATAGATTATTAAATTAATAATAATAAATCAACATGACTCTATAATTTTTTTTTAAATAAATATTTTTTTCTATATTTATTTATATATATTGTTGCGCTGTTATATGTTTTTTAGAATTATTTAATTATAAACTAATTATATTTATGTGATAGTTGGAATAAGCACTATACTAATGATATTATCGTTTAGTATATAGTTTAGTATATAGTACGTATGGTTTATTCATATTAATCTATACTAACACATGATAATGATATTGTTTTTATAATTATTTATTGTATACACAAATTTTATATAATTATGTTCTTATTATATTAAGAGGTTGGTACCTTTTTTTCATTTTGGTAAATATTAATTAATTATGATAACTATTTATCGTTATTTAATAAAAAATGTGAATAAAATGTTATGTTATTTTGACCTTGTAAAAAGTGTTTGAACTGATAAATATATTATATTTGACTTATTTGTCAATCGAAAATAATATTAATATGAAAGAAAGTATATATTAGTTGTAAATTATATTGATAAAATAATATCTGATTATGATTATATCATTGGCCTGAGCTGTGTTAATAATGAGTTGCAGGTTTCTTTTTCAAAAATGTTGGGTTGTTAAACAGATTGGTGGTAAAAATAAACCGATACATAATTTGTGCTGTCTCTTGTTTTCACCACTATAACGTATCATTTATTTTCTCTTCTTTTACAACATTTATTATCATTTCGTAACTGCTTGCTGAGTAGATTTTCTTATAGTTTATTGTGTTTGTTAAAAATGTAATGTGTACAAATCATTATATTAAAAATTTTCACATGTGACCTTATTCTAAAAAATTGTATCTAACTCATGCACAGTGATGAAATAGGATTGGGTCATTTAAAAAATGAAAAAATGAAAAATATATATTAATGATACGTGTTAAATTAGAATTATTAAAAAAAATTAGACTTAATATATCAAATATTTTTTCAAAACAATTTTTTTTCTAAAATAAATAAAAAAAGTCTTCTATAATTATTCTTCTTCTTTTTTGAACTGTATATTTTTCTTAATTTGATAAAAAAAAATTAAGAACATTAAATACTAATTAAACATAATTATAAATTTATTGGGCGCGCTGCGAAATTGAAAACGGCATCTAACAACTAACAAAATTTGTTAAGTGGTGTGTTTGTTGCGCTTTCACTTCAATTTTATAGTATTCTATTAATAAATACAAATAATCTCTCCTAATAAGTAGGTACTTAATACTCAATTTTAAATATTACACTAACAATTTTACCAAATTATAAAACCGCCTTCGATTTTACTTGTTTTTGTCGAGTTAATGGTAGTTTATTCGCATTTTGTTAATTTTAATTTTAAATTAAACCATTTCATCTTAATTATTTTAAATGATCATGGAAAATAAAATAAAAACATACTTTTATTTTTTGAAATAAAAGACCATAAATAATTGAATTTTAAATTAAGGATTGGTGTTCTAATCAATTTAAATTACAGAAACTTTATAAACGTTTATCATCAATATTAAAACATTGTGTATAAGTGACGTGTTAAGTGACGTGAGCCGTAACACCCAATTAATTGAAGAGTGAGAGAAAAAACAAAGAAGTGAAACAATGATGAAAACATGAAGGGTGAATTTGGTTTATTTTCGAAGTTCCCATGCGAGGTGAATTTCATGCGAAATCATAGTGTCTTCTATTTTAGTAACATCGTACTTTCTATGTCACGTGCTATATGGCTGCCACTTTATACATTCCTTCCTTTCATGATTCTTCCTCCTTTTCTACATAAATCAATTCACAGATCTTCAACACCCAACTTAACTTCACAAGTGTATGATGAAAAGATTGATACATGACCCCTAGTTTGCGGTATGCGATTAGAAGACAAATAATAAGGTTGACTAAATATTATAATGGAGATTATTTGGTTCACAATTTCTTAATTTGTGAATGTTATATCTCACATGGACACGATTAAAAGAAAGACCGAAACGTCTCATAGTTTATATTGAAAGTTTTCAAATATCAAGAAGGGTTGAATGTCCAAGGTTATGAAGGACAGGGAAATCTACTTAATTAAGTCTCGATCCGAGGAATATGAGTATAGTCCATTACAAGTTTACATCTAGATCTTTCGTATAAAACTTTAAGATGCAAATATTATAATCACATGTGTCTATGAATTAAATTTTGAGTGGAATAGTTTGGAAGTACTTGGGAATTTTTCTTATGTTGCGTGGACAAAGGAAAGTTGTTAAGAAGGTTTGATTTTGTTATTCTACTTTGCTACTTCTTTTGTCTTGTTTAATGTATGTTTCTCAAAGAAGTTTCGTGCATGGACATTTCGAAAGAGGATAGATGCGCAACAATTCTTCCACGCATACCTTCTTCTTCTTCTTTTTCTTATACATATACAACAACCACGTATCTATCCACAAATATCTTTTTATATTCAAAATAAAAATAATGAACATAACTTCATTTCTATATACTGCGAGTCACAACACAAACGTAGCTGACACTTTTAGGTATACTGGTATATGCGTATGGTAGCTGATAAGGAGTTATGAATCTTCTATGATTATGGCTGGTAAAGGAAGGTATAGCTAGCTATATAACTACGCCTACGGTACAACGCTGTGTATTGTATTTTCTACACAATACGTACTTTTCCATTAGAAAAGAAGAAAAATATATGTTAATAGTTAATCAAAAAATGATTATTTACTTCTATATTACTTATCAGGTAGAGGTCATATTTTCAGTCTGTGTACTCTAAAAATGGAGCTACTTGTGCAACGCAAACAAGAAGTGGAATGAGGCTGAGTTACCCAAATTTTCTCTTTTAGAATATTAACAGTATCACGTGCGTCATGCATGGAAGATTGTATTTGTATTACACAAGACCCCATAGGTACAAATATATATAAACTATCTTAACTTTTGTTTTCTTTATCAGTGAACTCTGATTGAGGTTTTTTCTTTTTCTTTTTACTAGAGATGAATTTTCTCGGTAGGTACGATGATGACAAAAGAGAAATGATCAAGTTTCGAGGTTAGCGATGCATGTATGATTTGTTTGTTAATTATTCCAATCCTAAATCAGTGTAATAAGCCTTACAAACCTTTCTTTTTCAAAAGGATGTCTGTTCTGAAGCATGGAAGATGAATTGAACATGTAAGTAATATGTCTGGTTTATCAAAGGTGAGATACAGATATTATATTAGATTTTAATTTAAAACTAATTAGTGATGTAAATTTTTCTCAATATATTTTCTTCATAAATATCTATCTGCCAAATTAGTCAATCTTATAGGTGATCTATAATTTTTTTTAACATAGTTGACTACTTGCATGTAATTTCTCCTTTTGAAACCAAAGTCTTGATTTTAACTTTGTTATATGCAATCTATAAATATGTTCTTGAAAACTTGGAAGAGACCAAAAGGAAAGGTCAATATTACAGTGGAAAATGTCAGAAGTAAAGAAAATAATGGTACATGGTTGTAACTTAACTGTTTTCTATGGACTGTGATATGTGTGAAGCTATATATACATATATTTTTTCAGTCCTTTCCTTTCTCGGAGTCACGTTACTAATGAACTTTCCAAGATAGAGTTTGTCCCTTTTGTATTCGATTTTCTCATTTGTTTAGGTACCAATGGATTTTGAAAATAACTTTTCTAATACTCATCACATTTATTTTATTCTACTCATACTTGATTCACGAAAAGTTGTTTTTTTTCTTAGTCAATATTCATTTGGTTTGATATAAAGTTAAACGAATTAAACTCTATGGACTCACTTAATATTTATGTTAGCGATGAGTCTAAGCGTTTTACAATATCGCCTAAGTTTATGAAGGTTTTCTTAAAAATAACTTTGGATTCTTGCTTTCTAGTTGCAGTTTTGGAATAGCCATTTGATCTTATATTTTCTCTGCTTATTTCACGTGATTGTTTAAATTTGAATTTGTTATGGATATTTAATATTGGAAGATAGACTAAATTGAGTCTAATATGAGTGTTGGATATATAAAAGAGATTAATACTGACAGATTTTTATTAATAAATAATAAATAATATATGAATAAAAGAATATAATTTTACTTTTAATAAATTAATTTTAAAATTAAAAAATTATATATTTTTTTATTTTTATATTATTCAATATTTTTATTTTTATTTTTATTTAATATAAAATTTTAATTTACGTTAAATTCTAATAATAGCATATAACTAGAAACGAGGATGAGTAATTCTTTCTCACGTCTAAATTTATAAATAATCAAACCAAATAACATGAATTTATTAGAAATTAAAAAAAAAACTATTTTAACATAAATTTATTTAAATAATTTTAATAAAAAATCATAAAGAAACGTATTTTCTATTCTTATTCATTTTTATATAATATCATTCCTATATATTTACTAAATCAATAAATGTTATCATTAATTTAAAATAAGAATTGTCAATACATATTCACAATAATAAATAAAAATATTTTAATTATTTAATATTAACTGAATAAATATAAATATATTATATTCATATCTGAATATTAAATTTTTTTAATTGAAAAGATGAAAGTAAAGATATTAGTGAAAAAATATTAACAATTTAATTTAAAACTTTATTTTCAAAATTTATGTTTTTTACTTTGATTTATAAATTTAAAATTATTTTTTAAAATATTAATTTTATTTAAACTTATATTTAATTGCTACAATATATTTGAATTTATATTTTAAAAGAATAAATTTGTTTATATTAATATTTTAGAATATAATTTTATTTGAATTTAGAATTTAAAAAATAAAATTGTTTATGTTAATATTTTATAATATAATTTTATTTGAATTATATTTTAAGATAAACAAATTCATTTAAATTTATATATTAAAACATATTATTTGAAAAAAAAATTATTTTAAAAAAATAAAAAATATTTGTGATGAATATCCATAAGAGTAAAATAACTCGTAAATTTAAAAAAATAAAATGAATTCCGTGAAAATTTAATAAGATACAGAAAGTTATGCCAACTAACTTTGAAATAGAAATAGTTGGAACTGTAACTCCTAAGCCCAATGGACTACGATCCAAACGCGTGTGGGCATCAATATTGGCCCATGGAAAAGAAGGTTCAATTGGGCTTAGGAGTTTAAAACAAGATAATATTAATAATAAAAAGATTAAATCTTTTTTAACAAAAACTACAAATAAAATCATATGATAATTTATGATATATAAAAATATATTTTAAGTTTGTATTTATTATATTATTGAATTAAGTCAGGTTTTCCAGATTTAAAAGCCATGGATATTTACTGGACCTAATTTTAATTGGATAAAAAAAATCAAATTTAATAATCTCACCTTGAGTTCTTATACATATAAGGGTATAAAAAAAAAATTTTAAAAAAAAATGACTTATGGATTTATTTAAATAAAATATGAAGCTGCACATTTTGATAATTTGAAAAAATTAGGAATCTTTAAATATCTTTTTTATTTTATTTTTTGTAACAATATTTTGATATCTCTTAAAACAATATATGTATAAACACAATTAAATATTTGAAGATATAAATATTCATATTATCTCTGTTAAAGCGTTATTCCTTTATTTATTTTTTTCTCAGATTTCAATTTCAATTTGATGAACCTCTCCCTTCTCGCGTTCACTTTTCTTTCAACCTTCTACTCTAAGGGGACGCTAGTGCTCCGAGGTATCTACTCAGTCTTCATGCACTTTTTTTACGTTAAAAATGCGATTTTCTTTTGTCTACTTTATCTTCCTCTTCTCTGTTTAGCCTTATCATCAGTCTATTTTGCTGTCATACCTTCTACTGCGTGTATTTTAGGGTTTTTTTCTCTCATCCAAATGAGGATCAAACAAGGTTTTAACTTTGTGCGTGAATTTTAAGTTTCTGATTTAATACAGTTAATGAAATATTAATAATTTGATCCTTACTCATAAGTCATAATTGATTCAATATGCTGAATATTTTGAGAGGAATTTTGTAATATTTTTACAAACCTAAAGAGTTTTTGTTCTTATATCGAGAGACTCTCTTTCTCTTCTTTTTAGTGTATTTAAACTTGTTTACTGGTTGATCTGAAAAATAATTATTACAAAAGTCTTAGACTGGGCAGAATGAAAATTTTCATGTTCTAAATCCGCTACATTCTTAAATTTAGGTGTTTTTTTTTAGTTTTTGTCATTTCTTACCTTGAAACAAACGTGTTCATGTTATTATATGAATAGTCTCTTCTGATATTCCTTTAGTAACTTTGATTTTTTTTTTCTTTAATCAACCTTTTCTTTTAATAATTAGATAGATAATTTTTTGTCAATTTTATGAGTAATTGAATAAAATATTTATATTATTGGGTTGGAAAATATTTTATCATGTTAATTTTGAGTTAAAATGAACTTGAATTAAACCGATTCCAGTCATGAAAAAAAATGACATTGTAAGGGAATTAAAAGAATCATGACAGAGAGTGGTGGTGGTAACAGCTACCACGGTGACGAAGGATCATGACGTCATGATAACGTGTTGCATAATGATGTGACTAATTTATTAATTTAAAAAAATAAACGAGTTAAACCACAAATATTTAACTGTGAAATTTTTGACTTATCAACTAAGAATTTAGGTTTTCTGAAAAAATAATTTTACCAATAATCTTAGATTGGGTAGAATGGAAACTTTCATGTTCAAAACTTTTTTAATTTTTGTTTGGCAATTCATAATTGAATTAGTTCTTCTTTTGACTAAATTAAAAGAAATTGATGATAGCTTTTCCTTATTAGCTTGTAAAATTTTTTTGTGATAATTTGAAACATTATTTGAACTTTTAGCAAATAAAACAAAATATCTCTCCGTACCTTTCGCTCTTAACTTGTTGTATCTTGTGGGCTATTTAAAATACTAACATTAAATGATCATGGATTTTTTTTTTTAAATCTTATTTTATTTAATAAATTATTTATACATAAAATATAATTAAAAAAGAATTAAATTATTTAAATAAATAATATAAATAAGTCCAACTGTATTGTTTTTATAAAAAAAAACATGTAAATAGGTTTTTTTATATTTATATTTTATTTCAACTATTGATTTGGCTATCAGCTATAAGTTTATTTGCAAGCTCATTCATTATTTATCAACTATAATCATCTGTTAGTTCGGGTATGATGCTCATGCATTCTTAATAGAAGCGTTTAAGCCTTTTGTAAAAGAAGTTAGTGTATGATGTTTATACCCTTTGCCAAACAGAGTGACAGAAGAATGAAAAAGTTATGATATTTAGAGGTGGTAAAATTTCAAAAACTGTAAAAACATGATTATATTATTATCTTTTCTAATTAATTTTATTATTGTCTTAGTTGTGCAAATTCATTTTAGAATTTGAGGTTGTCAAGTTTAGGTGTTCGAGATGCATTCAGAAAGTGGGGTTTCACCGAAGATGGGATTGGAAGCTGGAGTTTTGAATTCAAAGAAGATGAGTAGTGGAAACCTCAGCTACAAAAATATGATTTTTAGATCAGATAAAAATTATTTGATGAATTTGAATGTCATACTAGAAAAACACTTGAAGAACATTTTTTCCAAAAACATTGCGGCAACAAGGCATAAGGAGACATGGGAGATTGATTTGGCCAAATTGGAATTACATTATTCTGTAGCTATTGGGACCTATGGCACTGTATACAGTGGTACTTACGATTGCAAAGATGTTGCAGGTATTGTATTCTTATTCTTGGTTGTCTGCTTTTGCTGCAGGAAAATAAAATTATAACAAAGAGAAATTAAAATTTTAGTATGATATGTCTTTAGATACTAAAAAGTTCTGTACACTCTCAAGGTCTGTGCATGTTGAGAAATTGTTTTTGTGGTTGGTTAATTAGTTGAGGGAGATGGATGATTTGCATGAAGGGTGTGTAAATGTAACCACTTCAAATTATAAGTAAACATCTTGAGTTTTCTTTTACTCTTGATTTTTATATATTTAAGTCACTGCTTTCTAACTTTTGTGTTTCAAATATATTATACGTACTCCATTTTTTTCAAAATTGATTACACCATTGATTCAAGTCAAGTTTATATGTTCCGCCACTGCACACAAAACACTTAAAAGTCTTGGCTTTGAGCGTTTTATGTTTGAAGAAATTCTTACTGTATTATCTTGTTGAATTTTCTAGTGAAAGTCTTGGACTGGGGTGAAGATGGTGTTGTCACTGCTGATAAAATTTCTTCTTTACGAGGATCATTTTGGCAGGAGGTTACTGTATGGCAAAAACTTGATCACCCAAATGTCACAAAAGTACAAACGTGTAGTCTTTACACTCTCATCTAATGTGTTATATTCATGACTACTAGTCGGCAAATTCTGCATGCAACATGTGCTTACTTTTTCCTTTCTTTCAAAAGTTAATTAGTATAAGTTTCGTAATTGTTCATATCTTTCTTACAACAGTTTATTGGAGCTTCAATGACCACTTCAAACCTTATGATTCCCGCACCAATCAATGGTCAAAATTCTCTTCCTTCTAAGGGGTGTTGTGTTATTGCTGAGTTTCTTCCCGGCGGCACATTGAAAGAATACTTGTTTAGAAATAGGCGGAACAAACTTCCATATAAGGTTGTGATTCAGCTGGCTTTGGACCTCTCTAGAGGGTGAGTCACATAGAAATTTACCTTTACAATTGTTGATATCACTACTCTTTTCCCCCTCACTGAAACTGTTTTTTTTCCCCACTGCAGTCTTAGTTATCTACATTCAAAGAAAATTGTTCACCGCGATATAAAACCTGATAATATGTTGTTAGATGCTAATCAAAATTTGAAAATAGCTGATTTTGGACTTGCTCGTGTTGAAGCTATAAATCAAAGTGACATGGCAGGTCAAACTGGAACCTATGGGTATATGGCACCAGAGGTATTAAATTGCTTTCGAGTTTGCTCTAGATATTATGTAGTTCAATTCCTTAGGATGGCTGAATATGAAAGTGTTATTTGTTTTATGATTTCTCTTGTAGGTTTTAAGTCGCAAGCCTTACAACAGAAAATGTGATGTCTATAGTTTTGGCATTTGCTTGTGGGGAATTTATTGCTGTAAAATGCCATCTTCAAAACTGTACTTTGCTGCTAAGTCATGTGCAGTTATTAGTAAGGTCAGTTCATAAAAATAACTGTTTCTGTCCACCCTCATATTCTTCCCTTATATTTGAGCACACACCGTCTTGTCCCAACTCTGGATAATTTAGTTTTAGTCATTTGTTCATACGCACAGACACACATCCAATAGTAAACTCTTTTAGCTAAGATCACAAGAAATGAAAATCTTTTGAATTACATTTTCTTTTGGGGTGTTTAAAAAGCATTCAAATGAGAATGATTATATAGTCGCATGGTATTGATGTTCATTTTTTTTTTATGAATATACTGAACTGTTGTTCCAAGGTCACTTACCCTGAGTGAGTTACGGTTGATTTATTACCTCATTATTTTCTTGGTTGTGTGATTATAATTACTTTTGGATTTATTTGAAAACATATTTTAATCATAGAATACCTCCCTAACATACTTATGCAATTATCAGTAAATTATGTGCATGCTGCTGAATGATCGTGTATATCTGTGACAAATTGTTTACATGTCTGGTATACAGATTTACAGGGGATGTGTTTTTCGTTTTCACTAATAATAAACTTGTATTTTATTGGTTTTCTTGTTAAAATGATATGTCGAAGAAGCATCTTAGGAGTGAGTATCTAATACTCTTTTCTGGAAATAGTTTGTTTAGTAGGTAACAATCTGCACAACATATTTTCCTAATATAATGATCATGATCATTATCATATTTTCTTGCACAGCATTTACGACCAAAGATTCCTAGAAAGTGTCCAAGCGCCTTAGCAAACATCATACGGAAATGCTGGGATGCAAAACCAGAGAGGCGTCCAGAAATGCATGAGGTGGTGGAAATGTTGGAAGCAATTGACACAAGCAAAGGAGATGGAGTAATACTGAAAGATAGAAATCCATTTTGTTGGTGATTTTAGCCATCTTCTGGCTCCTACCGTTCTTGTGTACATCAGGAAGGTCAAAGCATATGAACTTGCAATTTCTCAGTTTCAATATTTTAGCTGAAACAGGGGACTCCTTCTTTCTTAGATATTATATATTAATAAAAAAATATTATATATTGTAGAGAAAACATTTACATATATATATATATATATATATATATATATATATATACAAAAACTGAAAATTTATTAAAATCAGTATTTTTTTCTTAATCCAATTGTTTAGTTTGAGTTTTAAATGAAAATTAATAACTAAACCAAATCGAAATAATATTTAATAATTTTTTTAACGGTTACCTTCTTAAATATTTTTTAATAATATAACTTTTAATATTTAAAAATATTTTTTTTTCTTAAATCAAATTGATCTAAATAGGCCTTGAAAGAATTCAAATTGTTGATATTATTAGAATTAGATTGCGTAAAAAAATAATATTAACGTTAGCATATACTAATTAATCATGAGGCGTGACTTAATGTACGGCAGAAAATAATAACTTTAAGTTGTCGATTTCTTTTTTTAACACTTCTATGTATCACAAACATAATCGAATACTTTATATTATGATAGATTATGTTGTTCACTAAATGACAGTTACAGTTCAAATTTCAAACGTCATATATATTTATTTACTTAGTCATTGATAATCCTAGAAATATTTATATAACTTTTTTTAAAATCAACTAATAAATTATTATTTTCATATATTAGTTACTTATTTATGACGTTATGTTCCACTCTTTATAAGAATAATTTTATGAAAAGCATAATAAATAAAATTCCCAGTGGTGTGAGCACTGGGAAGTAAAAAACACCTGTCATACTCCACAAAAACCATTCTTTTTCTTCCTTTTTCCTTATCATAGGAACAGACCTGGACTCTTTTAGTGGAGAGGTTCAATGCAATCACTTCATTGCAAAATCTTTTTCTTTTTTCAAAACCGATCCCAACTTTCGTTGTCACCTTGTCTTTATCTCCAACTTTCAACGTAGACAGACACAACTCCGGCCAGATACACGGTACTGCAAAATTCTATCTTTTTTTCTTCTGCTAAAACTTTTATATTATTTAAAATTCAAAATCGTTATAGTTTATAATTTTTATTTTTTTCCCAATGTTACAATCCTACGAATTAATCAACATAATAAAAAATAATTAATATCATCAAATCTTGAACACATGAAAACGGAAAACATCAGAAATCAATCACAGAATCATGTGAAAAGGATACATAATGCTACTATTATTTAACATCTTTGATTTTAATTATATTTCTCACTTTGTTTTCATTATTCTTCCTTTTATTTTTAGCTTATCCTAAACATGGCATTAGTCATCCTTCAACCTCATCTGTAGACATAGTACAGATTAAGACAATGACATGTTTAATGATAAGCATAAACAAATGAATAGATGTTATATTTTATAGTATATCTCAATTATTTATGATGCTACAAAAATTCTAAGGCATAAAAGCCACTGGTCACAACTCATGTTATTACGACGTGTAAGCTATCACTTTCGTCTTCGCTTCTCCTAAGTAGCTCGTACGATATACAATAAAATCTAAATCAAAGTTTGCATATTCTTTATTTAAAATACAAAGTTTCGAAATGCTTTAAGTTGATATTACGTCTCTGAATTCTTCTAAAGTGATTAGAACAATATATAAACATTGTCAAAATTGTCACAATCAATAGAGAGGGAATCTCTTTTCCCGAATAAGTTATATAACTAGTTTCCACTCTGTACACGTCCTATGCGAAAACACATGAATTAGCCTCCATGCCTCATAATTGGCACCATATTTATTTTTTGAAGCAAAAGAACGAATCAAATTCAGATGCATTTCATTCTTTAAGCAAAAGAACACGGAAAACATTAATTGTTAAAACGTTTATTCAATAATTTTAAAATAACACATGCAAGAAGAGAATATACGTGGGAATGGCGGAAAATGAGAATCATTATAATGTTGGGGTTATAATGGTAATTTCAAAAATCATTTTCGTCTATAAGTTGGCACATGATAACTTCTTTTATCACCGAATGCACTTTGTTCATAAACTTCGAAATTAAGCATATTTACACGACGTGGGTGTGATGGGGTTAGAAGGGAAGGCAACGTCGTCGTTTTTTACGGATTTTCTTGACAAGTGTGGCGGCTCCGCCGTCATTGACGGTGGCTTTGCCACTGAACTTGAACGTCATGGTGCAGACCTCCATGACCAACTTTGGAGTGCCAAATGCCTCGTTAGCTCATCATCACATCTTGTTCGAAGGGTACTTCTTCTTTCCTTCTCTTCTTCGTCATCTTTAATTGATCATTTAATTTTGGTATCAGTTCCACTTTTTCTTAACTTCTAAAAATGGTATCTCTGGTAATATGTTCTCATCTCAACATCCTTTTTCTCTTAATGAATGTTTGTTAACTACAGTATGGAGCTAGATTTATTTTGTAATCTTGAATTTTAATTTCAAGATGCTTATGCGTCGTAAAGATGACAATTTGTGTGTGTTTTTTTCTTCTTCTAAATATTCGATATGTTCAAAATATAATATAATAAATAGGTCTTTTTGCAGCTATTTAATGAAAGGAGGATGGGAAAAGTAGTGTTTTAAAAATACACGCTAAGAAAATGATTGTGATTATTATTACTACTCATGATAGCACCCATAAACCTACTTCAGAATTTACTATGAACACGTGGCAAATTATCATGTCCACGTGTTATTGTCTAAGGGGGTTTAGTATTACGTGTAAGACATTTGTGCTTCTGTTTTCATGGCAATAGGAAGAGGTGTTGCATTAAGAAAGAGAAAGTTCAATAAATGGTTATTTTAAAAGAAAGTGTTGGCTAATCAGGAATACCTAAAGAATCTGTTTAAGATTTATTTATATAAAGAGATGCTGTGTAAGGATTTAGTAGAAGACAAATTTTATTGAGCTGACATAATCTTTTTAGAATGTACAATAATCTTTTTTAAGAGACTTAAAAGGTTAATTATACTAAAATAGCATTAAATTTTAATCATCTAAATGGTTAGTTTTATCTAAGGAGAAAAAAATAAGATGTTGGTGCAGTAAATTAATGATGGAAAAACTTATAATAATTGTGAATAGAAATTACTGTGAGAAAGGAAAATGAATCATGAAAGCAAAAGAAAGTTGTCTATTGTATATCATTGACCATTTTATTTGCTTTATTGTAGATAAGATACACTAGACTTTCCAAGAGATAATAACCATTACTTTAATTAGAAGGACCTTATCTCATACATGAGACTGACATGTTTGCATTCATATGATTTCACCACAAAACATCATATGCATAGTACACTGTTTATAACCAATTAACCAAACACTTTTTTTTTTTTTTAAAGAAAGGGAAGACTAAAAGCAAAAGACCAAAGTTACCATTTCCATCCATGTGTTGCCTGTGTGAATCTTCATCTCTTTCTCTTTCTCTCTATATATTAACCAATAATGAAATGACATATATGATATTATAAATAAATTTGATTGATAATATAAAAAAAGATTTATTTTTTATAATTTTTATTATAATTAACTGTATATATATATATTTTAAAATTAAAATTAATGTTAAATTGATCTTTATTAGAATATTTTTATTCAATAAAAATTAAATTATTGTCATAGATATCATAATTGTGTACAAATATAGTAGTAGATAATTGTGTTTATAGAAAACCCTAAATCTTAAAACCTAAACTCTAAATTCACAATAATTTACTTATTCTAAGAGTAAGAGTTAGGATCTTTATCATTTTTTTTTTTAATAATCATTTTAACTCATATTAGGTATTGGATTACAAGAGAATGAGCACTAAGTATATCTATCTCCACTTTAAACATATATTCATGTAATTTTTTAAATAATATTCATGAAAAATAACCCATTCATTAATGTATGGGTAGTAAATAAAGAAGAAAGAAATTTCCATGAATTCTTCCTGGCCAGTTATATACTTCTTCTTCTTTTCCTGTATTTACCTTTCCTTTCAAAAAGCCACACAAGTGGAAGGAATGGGGGAAGAATATAATCAAAATGCTACTTTAGTTTGTTATTAAAAACTTCTTTTTTCAATTCTATAAATTCAATTTGCCTACCGTGTGACAGGTCCACCTAGATTACCTCGATGCAGGAGCAAACATAATATTAACTGCATCTTATCAGGTAGTAATTATCATCTGAACCTTTTTCCATCCCTACAATACAATACAACTTTGATTTTTGGCTTCTTTCTGGGTTGGGGTGCAGGCCACTATTCAAGGTTTTGAGGCCAAAGGGTTCTCTAGAGAAGAAGGTGTAACTATGCTTAGAAGAAGTGTAGAGATTGCACTTGAGGCTCGAGAAATTTATCATGATAGGTGTACCAAAGATTCTTCTGACTTTATGAGAAATGAAAGATATAGGAAACGTCCCATTTTAGTTGCTGCTTCTGTGGGAAGCTATGGAGCGTATTTGGCAGATGGCTCTGAATACGTGTGAGTGAATAAAACCACTTATATCAAAATAATCACCAAAGTTGGACTTTTGTTACTTTCAATTGATATTCGCTGTTTTGTTACAGCAAACATGCTTTGCCATAGTTTTTTAACAACTACTGAATACATGCTTTACAGATTATATATGAATTAAGATGAGAATTTTCACGATTGAAGCAAAAACTCTACTTCCAAATTAAAGCAATATATATGACCAAAGTCTATGCTGATTTTCTTTCTCTCTTCACAGTGGGGACTATGGTGATGCAGTTACTGTCCAGACACTGAAAGATTTTCACAGGGAAAGAGTAAAGATTCTTGTTGATGCTGGTGCTGACTTAATAGCCTTTGAAACAATTCCAAATAAGCTGGAGGCACAGGTACTTTATTAAATCCTTGGTGGTGAAGTAACTAACAAGCAGATTCACCTGTTTGTTACTTTATTTTATGTCTGCATGACTGCACCTGTAGGAATCTGTAATAGAGTGTGCAAAATGCAGTGTCAATTATCATTTACCAATACTATAGAAAGTCGTAAACTACCGTTTGGATTTTGTCTTAGTTTCACCTTGATTTTAAGCAACGTTATTGATTTTGTTCACAATTTGATATATAGGCTTATGCTGAACTTCTCGAGGAAGAAGGCATAGAAACTCCTGCGTGGTTTTCTTTTAGTTGCAAGGATGAAAACAATGTGGTTAGTGGTGATTCTATCTTTGAATGTGCTTCAGTAGCTGATTCATGCAGACAAGTTGTTGCAGTTGGAGTTAACTGTACTGCTCCTAGATATATTCATGGATTGATTTCCTCTATCAAGAAGGTGCCACTTTTTTATAACACGCTGCTTTACGCTATCAAAATGTGCTAATTTGCTATATTATTCTGAATAACTAGTGAGAGACTACTAGTTGGCCTTCTAATTCATTGTTATACTTTTTACTTCCTCAAATTATATAGTTTTCAAGGTTCATATGTCGCTCATTTACCATCAGTTTTCGAAGTCTTCAATTAAAACAAAAATGCTAGAGTGTCCTTGGGGCACTGATAGAAGAGATACAAGTAGAAAGTAGTTAAATGAACAGGAAGACATTTGCTTTTCAAGTCATCCGCCGTATTATATAGGGTGTATGAAATGCTTTTTAACTAGTGTCCTCAAGATACTCATTACTAGCAATACCTTATATACTCTATTCTCAATTGAGAAATGTTAATAGCACTCTTGTATTTTGTCCAATAACAGCTCACTACTAACATTATTCTTTTAACACTCCATTTTAAAGGCAACAAGTAAACCAGTAATTGTATATCCCAACAGCGGAGAGACTTATATTGCTGAGAGCAACCAATGGGTGGTGAGTTACTGCCTCTCTCTCTTTGCATGTCCTCACTTTATTCATGTTCAAGTTGAACCAACTTCAATCTAATTTGCAGTTATAAATAAATGACACTTCCTCGTCAATTAAATATTAGCTGGAACTCATTTGTTTTTATGTTTCTACTTGTTATGAATCTTATAATTGGCAGTTATAATTCACAAAGCAGATCAGTAAAATATAATTTGAATGCAGTCACTGAAACAAAATTAACACACATTATGCAAACACTTGCCACTTCAGTGGTCTAGACAGAGCTCTTTTTTGCCAAACCACAATGTGCTATGTAGTAGGATAAGTCAGACCGGTAAGAATTTATAGATATAATTCTAGTATAGTATCATCAAATTGATAATCTGAAATTCACCTTGTAGGAATCAAGTGGTTTAGCAGAGGATGATTTTGTAACCTACATAGGCAAGTGGCGTGATGCCGGGGCTTCTCTTTTTGGTGGCTGCTGCAGGACTACTCCCAACACTATCAGAGGCATAGCTGAGGCAATATATGGGAAAGTTCAAGACAAATGTATATAACTGTTGAAGTATCGTTTTCCCTGTAATGAAAATAACTACAATAATCCAAAAGAGATTTCTAACTTTCTGCCTTACGCCTACGTTACACTTTTTTACTTGGCATGCACTCACTTATGCACAGAATATATAGCCTAGAGATCGGACTTAGGCAGGAACAAGTGATATCTCATTTCTGATAAGAGACTGCTTTAAAAGGGTTGCCATCAGAATTTCTAATAAGTGGACTTATTTATATATCCCTTTTCAACTTCAGTCCTAGACTTGCATTTTTTACATGCATACTTATTTATGTCTTCCTTTAGAAATTCTGATTGTCAATAACAAAACCTTCTAAGGTTTGATACATGAGCAGAGAAGCAGAGAAGCCAGCATGCAGTTACTAAAAGGTTGTAAAATTTTGAGGGCGTAATGTTATAATTTTACACAAGTTGCTTGAAATGGAAAAAGTATAAGGAAAGGATGTTTGTTTGCTTTGACTTCAAATAAAATACATGCAACATAACACAATGTACAAACACAACAACATTTGCACAATGCACAGGTAGACACTTTTTTTTTGTTTTTTCTTGCTATGTAATTCATGTAGTGTGTGTAGCTATAGCAAACTGAGAACACACCTGATACCGCACGACACAGGTTACTTCCCTGCCTGTTTGGTTTTACACAGTAGAGAACATGGAATTTTAGTTATTTTAGTTTCTGTTAAACGAAACTTTAATAAAAAAAATGAATGTCTGATAATTCGATTTATTAGTCTTAAAAATTTCATTTTGATTAAAATTTATAAAACAAATTTTGCATTAAATGGAAGAACTTGCACACATTAAATCCACTTTCAAATTCAAAATAAAAACATAAAAAAGATAAAGAAAATAGTAAAATGAAAAGGAAAAAGGAAAATAAAGAAAGAAAAAGAAGGTATTACTGAATAGTGGATCCATAGTATTGGGTTAGGTTTCAGTTTGGTTAACCTACCTATATGATTAGACCCAAATAAAAAGTTATTCAATACACCCTCTTCAAGAAGGCCTAGATAATGAGGGTCCAATATTACTATTTTCTTTCCTAAAATGTTCTCTCATCCGAGATTAAGGCTTTTTAAATTTGAAAAATATTTTCTATTTTTATCTGATTTTCATAAATGATTAAAAAAGCCTTGAATTATTTTATTTTTATTTAAAAATATTATTTTTACTATTTTCTTATATAAATATTTAAAAACAATAAAATAAAACAAAGTAGTTGTTCTATAACTATTTATAAAAAAAATAAAGTTCGTACTAATATATTCAACTGAACAAGTAATGAAACAAAATATTAAAAAGTGTAATAAATTATTTAAATTATTTTAAAAAAAGATATAATAATAGCAAATGTTTGATTAGATAAGTGGATGAAGATGAATGAGAATGGGACGTGGAAAGATGATGAAGGAGAAAATGGTGAAAGAGTCAAATAGGGCATAATTTGATGAGGCAATATGAATGGGTATGAGAGACACAACACATCACCACCACAAATGTCAATCAAAATACATTACTACTTTCTCAATCTTCAATTTCTTTAAAAATTAAATAAATTTTTATCACCATTTTTATTTTCCTAATTGTAGTCTTACATCAACTTAGGAGGTTCTATTCTATTCGATTCCAAGTGAATTATATGACAGACTCATAGATGAATTCAAAGTATTTGACATAATGCCCCTTTCACATTTATGTACAAACTACGAAGTTGCATCTTGTCTCAACTATCAAGACATTCATTATCTACAGAAAAGTGAGTGTAGGAGTTTATCATCCACAAGATTCAATTTTCATTTTCAAACACTTTGTTTAATAAGAAAACTCAATACTTGAGAAAAGCTATAAGGAAGGTCCAGCAATATATGATGGCGATAGACAAAGTTATGATGCTTTAGTTAACTAAACTAACATAATTGCTTCCATTTCATTTTTATCTAACTCATCATCTTAAATTTCAACTTATTTCTCTTTTGCTTCTTCATGATTTTTCTTGTTTTCGATGGAAATTCAACTTTTTTTTTTTTTTTTTTTAATTTGGGTTGAATTTCTCCCCCACTTAATTAAAAGTTTTGAATATAAGTTTTTTTTTATCCCAGGTGGAAGGTAGTAGTTTAAATTTAATTAATTTATTAATATTTTTGAGTGAACACGAATCAAACACTATATTTTAAGAGTTATCACAAGATTTAACATATTTAATTTACAATTAAATACGATAATCACCATATTTATTTATGTGTGATATGTTAAAAAATTTTAACTTTTAATTTTTTTCTTATTTGTTTTAGTTGGACTTACACCTTAATTGCATTTTAACTATAAATAAGTCTCTTAACATTAGGAAAGATAATCCAACCCTTGAAAAAAAGCGTCAACTTAGGAAGAAAAAGAAAAACTCCTTCTTCTTTTCTAGAATGTTTCCCATTCTGCTTTTTAATTACAGTAAATTGATAATCATGGTGTATATAATGTTATATATATATATATATATATATCAATTTATGTAAAAAATTAACTTTCATATTCACTAATTTAAGGATAATATTATTCGTAATAAATATATTTTATTGAAATATAATTTATATCCCTACTTTGCATGAGAATTAAATGCTCAATCAATACTTCCTTTATATGATAATGATTAATTATTAAAATAGAAAATTAGTTATCTTTTTATGTTTTTCTTGACCATTTATGATCTAAAATTAGGAAAAATAATATTAATATTGCATGTGCAGTTGATTATTAATAAATAATGAATCAAGTGATTGAGAATTATAAGGGACATAACTTGTATAACAATTGGAAAATGATTTATAACTTTATAAGAAAATTTAAACACTAAGTTCATACGTATTAAATTCTTGTTTGATTACGATATTGCAAAAATTGAGGTCACACTTTTTTTAGTTCATTAACTTAGTAGGATTTTGTCAAACTTATATTTGTTAATGAACTTTGAGACAATATCATAGAATTATTTTATAGTCTTACATTATTTATTGATAGATGTACTTGGCCAACATTTTTCCATAAAAAGGAAAATTTTAACTTACCTTATCTACTAAATTAACAACAAAAATATAAAAACCGAAGCATGTGTCCTAAGGAATAGTAATAAACTTAAAAATTACATAAAATTTTCAAATAAGTCATAATAAATAAGATATGTATTATATTTTAAAATGTTTTTTATATTATTATTTAATCATAAATCATTATGTGATATATTGAGTTATAACAACTATTTAAAAAGTCATATGAAAAACAGTTTCTATCTGATTAATAATCTACAAATTTTATTAAAAAATATGTGTTAATTAATCTCTAACAATAGTTATGGAGAATGATTTATCATTTTTACTGAAAGCAATAATTAAGCATGGTTAGAATGGGAATGGGAATACAGCTGAGTTACATTAATGAAAGGGACTAAAAACTGCACCACTTGGTCCAACCATGTTTTTCTAATTATGACAATTTTTTTACCTTTTATATTTGTAATCATCAAAGGAAAATTCTATTGCAGGAACTGTATAATGTTTATGATTCAAGCACTCACAGGTACTTTTGTATTTATATAAATCATTACATAAACCATTTGTGCAGATTTTAGTTTGGTTTTATTTGATTTGCTTAGCCTAAAAATGTGGAAAAGAAAAAGAAAGGTAAAATACAGATAAGAAGTAGATTGTTCCTTTAACCTTGGAAGAAGAAGAAGAAGAAGGGTGAATGTATGGCAGAGAGGGTCTACATCAGAGGCATACACAGTCATACTTATTTTGTACAATATGGTTGTGTATGATATGGTTCCTCTTTAATGCAAAAGACAGTGACTGGTGAGGAAAGCTTTGTCACATTTTGAAAACTAAAGTGCCCCAAACCCAAAACCAAACCCATATTCCATGAAACAAACGGATTAAAACTTGAGGGTTGGAAAGAAAAAAAGGGAGACACAAACACAGTGGGGTCTCTCTCAAAGCAGAAAAAGCAAGAAAGAATCAAATTTGAAGGCGTTAGGGAAAATAAAGGAGAAAAAAACAAAGAAAAATCCAATGCTTATCTCTTTGACTGCCTCGTAAAACATAATTTTGCCCCCGATTTTACAAGGTGCGTGGTTCGGGAAACAAAAAGCAAAAGCAACAACCAGATCTTCTTGGAGTTCTTTTCTGTTTTTTGACCTTTTCTCTGCCCATAAATCAATTACTTATGCCAAACACATTCTACTATATTGTTTCTGTCACCAACATTATATAATGGATTACGTAGAGCACGTTCTATAGTAGTTAATTTTGTTAAGGAAACTGCTACTATAGTTCAACCATCTTTTATTTACCAGGAATAGTAGTCAAGAACTGTTTATACGTACCCTTATGATTCAACAATCATATCATTCTTAAATCATATATTAAAATACCATGAAAATGCAAATCTGCCAGCCATATCAGTAATTATCTTAAGAAAACTATAAACAGGAATAAACCACTTACAATTAAGTAAAACTTAGTACTCTCTTTTTCCGAAACTGAACTGATGAGATGGTAATGTTTATTTAGAAAACTGTTTGACAAATTTTGTTTGTTTAATGTAACTTTTGTGACTTTAGACATTAGCATGAATGAGTTTTATGTTTTATTTACACGTGTGTATGTATGATAAATAGAAATCTTAACCATTGTGATTACAATTATGCAATATATGGACTTTGTGTTCGGCCGTTATGAATGATATGATACCTACCTGAGAGTACACCAATTGAATGCATATGGTCCCAAACCCAAGTTCCAACCATTCAATGTTTTCCAACTGTTTGGTTAATTCAACAGTGCCAAATGATTTTTCCCAACAACAAATGGATATCACTTTCTTTTTTTAAGAAAAATATTTACCATATTACATATATCGTATATAAATTGAAGATAACTTATTAAATTAGAATAACTATTCATTGATTGATCAAACACTAGTGGTTCTTTTCTCGCATAGATTATTTTCCCTGTTGTTTCTTCTTGTTGAATGATGAGTATCCAAAGTGCTAAATTCAAACCTGCACAAATAAGAAAGTGCTGGAAATGCAAGAAACAGTGTGCTTACGTGAAAATATTGCACTGATTCGTAATATAATTCATGATGTGTATGTTGAATATTCAGGGATGGTGTTCCCCTTGATACCACTTTATGATGATAGTACGTATTGGATTGCTTTATGTGTAGAGAAAAATCGTATCATATATACTCTCTTTAATTATTTCAAGCTCTGCGTAATATATCTTTTGCCTTTCTCTTTTTCATGACTGGGTCATTTTCCTCACGAACCTGTTTCCATTCAGCCATAACTGTTGCATAATAGTTTGCACGATTTCTTGTAAAATCTTTCTATTCTTTGATTGTTAAAAAAAAATGGTGCATGACGTTTTAAACCTTTACCAATTTTGTTCTCATAATTCAGCATAGATTGTACAGAATTCAAATTATATACCTACCTACCTACCACAGGAATCTTTCAATTTCTGCACTCAAATCCCAACAGATGATATGAAATTCATGAGGGGGCAATTAATGAGCTAATCATAGTTGTAGAATAACCAAAGAAAGTGAAATACCAGAAATTCAAGAAAGAATAAAAGCAAAGCTTAAGAAACAAACTTTAAAGTTGATGTAGGGTCATTCTATTGATTAGTGGCGCCGTGGCAGTTTCTTATAAAAGGACTATTCGAATATTTTTCCGAATATTATTAAGATGGGTTTAAAATGTTTCCATATTTGTTTCATCACTTCTTTTTTTTTTTTTAAAGAAAAAGAACCATTAAGATTTTCTCTTGTACACATCTTTAATTATTAAAAGAATAACTACTACTTGCAAATTATACTTCTGAAGTAAAGTGGGCAATATTCATTTTTTGGTGAGAATGAGATTGATTCATGTTACACAAAATCATTAGTGGATGATTATACAGTAGGAAATTTTACTTAATTTTAAGATTTTTTTTTTTTACTTTTACAAACAAAATTTTAAGCCGTAAAGAACATGTAACGTGGACATAGTGTATATTTTCGGAAATATCATTCTTACATATGTTATTTTAAAATCAAAATACCCTTTTTGTTTGAATGAAACCTTATTTCTTAAAAGTCAATACATACATTCTCATCGTCATGGTTGTGTTTGTTTTGAAATCCGTGCCAAATGCGATTCAAACAATTTATTGCAATATTGAAAAATAAAATAAAATAAATATATTGTAATTTTGTTAGAGTCTATTTGATAGGAGACAAAAATTTTAGGTGGACGAAGATATGAAAAAAAAAAAAATGGAAACAAGTGAGAATATAATGAATTTTAAGAGAGTTTGTTGAAAAAAATACAAAAATATGTTGAATAATAGAAAATCCATATTATCTTCACGTATAATAAGGATGAAATAGAGGAGATTGCTGTCCTCAAAATAATTTTTATCCACTTTTCAACCTAAAAAAGTATTTTAAGTGGGCTTCACCACTTTATTTTCACCTACTCATTTTCATTTTAGTGAACAATTGTTTTTATGAATCATAAATAATTAATTATTTTCTCTTCGTTAAGAATACAAAATGGTTATATCATACTATAATTTGGTAGGTTTCATTTTTATCTTTGTTAAAAATACAATGTTTAATCTGACCTATTTATTTATTGTAGTTTTTTCTCCCTAAAAGTATATAAAAGTCTGATTTGATCGATCTCAAAGTCTTACTTTCTTATAAGATGTTTAAAATATTAATAGATTTATTTTTCTAACAATCTAATAACATTTTTAACAACCCTAATAAAACACGCATCGAAACATCCCTTTTGATGATATCATGGTTGAATCGAAAATGGTTTGGTTGGGTTTAGATACGAGTATGATGAAGATGGTAATGGTGTTGCATCTTCTTCTATAGCCACCCTAGCTTGTGAATAATCTGAGATAGTTGAAGTTGATCGATGGTGAAGAGTTCGCATCGCACGTTCTAACATGCGGGACCACTTTATTTTTATTTTTTGCTCTTTAAATATGCAATTACTATATATGGCCCAATTCTCTTTCATCTTTGCAACAATTCTTCCCTTTACCAGTTTATTTGGATTATTCCATGGCCCCTCTTCTCTTCCTTATTGTCTCACAAATCATTCCCAAAGACCCACATTCAACGATGCATAAACATAACCATGCTCCACAATTCCCACATAAAGCAAAAGCACTCCCAACACCTATATTATACTCTCAAAGTAACAATCAAATTATCTTAACCATTTTTTCTTTCTTTCACAAACCAACTTCATATTACAAAACTAAATAACTAAGCATGTTTCTCATATACTCTCACTTCTTTTGCACTTTTATTCTATTTATTAAGCAATAACTTACTTGTATGAACAAATTGTTAAATAACTAATTTATTCTCAACTATTTTAGAGTGATCACGACAGTTTATGACTTAAATTAGCACGTCCCAAGCAAATACACTTTTTTTTTTTTTTTCATTTATAGAATTTTTTCCTTTTAATAAAATAAGATTATGCTTTTCTGATTAGATAACCTTGATTTGATAAGTATGGGAGTCTAGTCATTATGAATGTCTTTGAGAAATTGGAAATGGGGTTCCCTCAGTTGGGTTAATTTTGTGCCTGCTACGACCTTGTAGCTTGTATGTATGCATCTTTGGCATTCTTTGTAGTAATTACTTACCCGGGATTTGATTAGACCCATTTGTTTGGTTTGTTCCCACCATACTATCACTGTTCTTGCATCACTCCCAAAATTCTGAAATTAAGAAATTCAAACATAGTGGAGAGTCTTGTTATACCTTTGACCCTATTCTTGTGTCTTATTTTTGCAGTCTGCGCTGCAGCAGCTGATTTTCTTTTTGCCTTTATTTTTTTTTTTCATGTCAGAAAAGTTCCACTAGTCTTATTTGGGTTGGACCTCCTTATTACATTTAATACAAGCAGACAATGTTTAGTGAAGTTTAGGTTTTTATTATTTTTGAAAGAAAATCATAAAGTTAATTTATCTGGAAAGTAAAATATAATAACAAAGTATATGCTATCTTTAAATTTTAATAAGTTTATAGTTCTATATATATATAATGATAAATTAAAGGTGCATTTTGAAAATTTTAAATAGGTTTAATTTAAAAAAAAAAAATCTTTATTTAGATGGTGGACTTCTGTGATGAGATACTTTATTATTTTCTTGATGATAATAATAATATGCAGTATTGCACTGTCAACTTAATACATTTTCTATTTCATATCAACAATAGTTTTGACTAATAAGATACTCGAGGACCAATAATTTGTGAAAAGGGGATACAGATTGGTGGCCAGTGGGGCTATGGCCTCAATCTTTGAAGAGCTTATTCAAGACACATGAAATTCTATACATGACTTTTATAGAAAATACAAGAGAAAAAAGTAAATTTTAAATTTGTTATTAGTCTTGAATCTTGATCCCAAAGAAGTTTGATGTATGAGAATTATACCCAGAGAAGAGATTGAAGAATGGTAGGAGAAAAAGGGATGGGCCAAAGAAAGAATTCAAACTTGGGAGGCGAAGGCAAAAGGTAATTTTGTTATGGAAATTGGTGTAGTTTTTTCCTTACAGAGGGTTTGGTTATTGAAGGTGTTGGGAATTAAAAGGAAAGATGGAAGGTGGTAGTGCATGGATTTTTCATTCGAAAGTGTAAACGAGGGTTATATATGATGAACATCATTAACATTTTGGCAACAGAAAATGATAAGTTGGAGGTAGCTTCAAAGAGTTAAAAGGCAGTGAAGACCGGGAGGGGAAAGGGGAAAGGAATCCCGAACACCACAAAATTGGGTAAGTTGCCATTGTTTCCAAAGACATTCCAAGACTAGCTAGGTCAGAGCCAAAAGGGCCTCAAAGTTATTTGATAGGCAACGCAACACGCCCTATATTAAGTGGCACCATACCTAGACCAATCTATGGAATCAAACGTCACATTGAACCATATAAAATATCTAGTAATAACATAACATGGCAAATCAAAGAAAGACAAAAATAAATTTTTGAGAGGATATTCATTCATTCATTCATTCGCGTGCCCATAAACGAGAAACTTGTTTTCATTATTGTTATTATTATAGAGGCATGATACTACTACATCAGTTTACTATTACTTCTCTTCCAAACATTCTTTGACCAATAATTGAATACAATACAATAACATAATATAAACAAGGCCTTTATCTTTTTCTTTTTCCCTTCTCCTTCTTTAACTGCTTTTGCTTTAATTGGAAGACCAAAAAACTGGAAGAGGAATGCAGGTATAGGAATGGGAGAATAGTGGTAGATCTCACATAACAGTTCACAGTTCACATCCCCTCTTCACTTTGCTGACCAAGGGCAGCTTTGATCAGCTGACCGGGTCGTTTTATGCAGAAGCCTTAAAGCAAAAAACTACCTACCCGTTGCCCCCTTGTCTTGAGCTAAGGTTGTCACTAAAATATTGTTATTTAATACTAATAAAGCTCTTCTATACTCTCTTTTACTGCGCTTTATTCTGTTCAAATTCGATACTTTGTTTCCTGTGGTTGCAGAGAACGAGGAGCCTCTCTCTCTCTCTCTCTCTCTCTCTCTCTCTATCTCTCTCTTTCTCTCTCTCTCTCTCTCTCTCTCTCTATCTCTCTCTCTCTCTCACTCACTCTCTATATGCTTGCTGCATTGTCTTGTTCTAATACTTCAGAATCTCTTTTCACTTCCACGCATTAAAGTGTTGTCTCTCTCTTGAGTTGGTGGCGCTTGCTTTCATATTTATGGGAGTTTGTTTCCATGTTCTTACACTTTCTAGTAGTAGTGTGGCAAGAGCGCATACATAGAGCACCAGAAGAGGAAAACAAGGAAAACACACAAGGCATTTTGCCCTCTTTTGTTGAGTTTCTCCCGTTGATTAATTTAGCTCTTTCCACTGGAATTGAGAAACAGAACAAAAAACGAGCCTGGTCTTGTTTCTCAGCTCTGAAACATAGATAGATAGTGTGGAGATTGGAGAAGGGGCTTCCAAAGCAATGATACTTTGCTCTTTGAAATTCTGAGAAGTTTTGGATCTATAGGCATACTTCTAAGCCGCACAGAAATATCAGAGAGCTTCAAGAGCTGTATGAAGTAGAAGTTTGCAAAAATGAGAGATGAGAATTCCAAGAAAAGCAAGGTTTTGCAAATATCCTCTACTATAAAGATGATTTTTTTTTTTAGTTTTTTTTCTCGAGGGGAATGAAATTCAACATTCTGAGTGTGTTGGTGTTTGCATATTGCAAGTTGTTGACTGTTTTGTCTTTCTGTTGCTTGATGAAGCTCTCATGGTCAAAGAAAATGGTCAGAAAGTTCTTTAATATCAAAAGCAAGACTGAGGATTCCCAAGCAGATGGTGCTGCTTATGGAGGTAGGTGTCTTGGTTTTCTTCAAAACTCACTTTCTACTAGTGATCAGTTTCTAAGGGAGGAACAAGCCTAGAATTAAATCCCACGAGAGATTTGTGATGATAGAGCTGTGCAGTGTGAGGTCTTGAACAATTTCTCAGGTTCTATATAGTTGGTACTGGAGAAATTGAAGGAATTAGATGAATAACACCATTTGAAAAGAAAATTTGAGGCCTAGGATCAGTCCTCATTTTCTGTCTGATTTTATTGTTGTCTAATGCAAAAGATTAAGTATGTCAAATAACTCAATTAGCTTTCTCTTAGGCATAGGTTATGTTTGTTCTGAATTTTTATGTTCTCACCAATTCTTTTTCTTACAACAGTTTCTTAGCATCCAAACAAAGTGAAACCATAAGCTGACATATATGTTCATCAAATACAATTCTATATCCCCCTGGATATAAAGTCAGTTACTGTAGTTTCTTTTTGTGAATTTGAAGCATCAACACTAATTTCCTTCTGCAGGAGGTGACGTGGAATGCAGAAGTAGGAATAGCTTCTCTGAGAGAGAGCCATGCACAATCAAAAAGAGCAAAACGGGTATAGAACGTCCCTCATTTTATTTCTTGAACCATGCCCTTCATGTTATTTAAAATGCTGACTTCTTACACAATCTTGACAACCGCTCATTGTAATGACAGAGAAGTTTAGCAGAAGCACAGATCAGGTGAGGCGAGCAAGAATGAATCTTGACCACCCTCGAATTATAGATGTGCAAAATTATAGGTATACTGCTTCTCTTATTTTACCATCTTTTGGAAAAAAAAGGGCCCTGTTCAAATTCTCATTGGTGTCTCTCTTTTCTCTGTAATCAGCATTTTTGTAGCTACGTGGAATGTAGCTGGAAGATCCCCACCAAGTACTTTGAATTTAGATGATTGGCTTCATTCTTCATCACCGGCTGATATTTATGTTCTTGGGTAGGAATTGGTACTTGTCAACGTAGTCTTCAGTCAAAGGTAGCATTAACTGTTACCAATGACAATTTGTACTTGTCCCTTGCAGATTTCAAGAGATAGTTCCCTTGAATGCTGGTAATATCTTAGGAGCAGAAGACAACGGCCCTGCTAAAAAATGGTTGGCTCTCATCAGAAAGACTTTAAACAATCTTCCTGGAACCAGTGGAAGTAGTGGGTGCTATACACCATCTCCCATACCTCAGCCAGTTGTGGAGCTGAATGCAGATTTTGAAGGATCAGCTAGGCAGAAGAACTCATCTTTCTTCCATAGGCGATCATTCCAGACAACTTCTAGTGGTTGGGGAATGGACAATGATCCTTCAGTTGTGCAGCCGCGGCTAGATCGAAGATACAGTGTTTGTGACCGTGTAATTTTTGGTCACAGGCCAAGTGATTTTGATCCCAGTTTTAGATGGGGCTACAGGCCTAGTGACTATTCCAGGGCAAGTGACTACTCAAGACCAAGTGACTACTCAAGATGGGGTTCATCTGATGATGATAATGGCCTTGGGGATTCACCAAGTACAGTCTTATTTTCCCCGATGTCCCGTGGTGGAGGTGGACCTGCCGGTAATGAAGAGGGATATGCCATGCCTGGTCACTCAAGGTACTGCCTTGTTGCCAGTAAGCAAATGGTGGGAATATATCTTACAATATGGGTGAGAAGTGAACTAAAAGATCATGTTCAAAATATGAAAGTGTCTTGTGTTGGCAGAGGATTGATGGGCTATCTGGGAAACAAGGTGAATATTAAGTCAGTCATATTCTCATTTTTCGTTTTTGCTTAGATTAATTAATGGAAAGAATGGTTGTTACATGAAATATGCTTAAATAAAAGAGTTATTTTGGCTTATATTTGCAGGGATCCATCTCAATTAGTATGTCTTTGCATGAAACAAGCTTTTGCTTTATCTGTAGCCATTTAACCTCAGGACAGAAAGAAGGTGATGAACTAAGAAGAAATTCTGATGTGATGGAGATTCTTAAAAAAACAAGGTTTCCTCGTGTTCAAGGTGTGGACAATGATAAGTCTCCACAGACAATCCTCGATCATGAGTAAGAATCTACTCACATTCGTCTTAAATATGATTTTTTTGTAAAAGTGTCAGTGATTTAAGGCCCCCTTTACTAACATATAATCTTCTCCTGTCTCCGTAGAATACACACTTCTGTTTTCCTATGGCTGTTTTTTTCTTTCCACTTAACTGAGCTTTTGCGTTTTCTCAATTTAGTCGAATTATATGGCTTGGAGATTTGAACTACCGGATCGCCCTCTCCTACCGTTCAGCTAAGGCACTTGTTGAAATGCAAAACTGGAGAGCATTATTAGAGAATGATCAAGTATGTCTGTTAAATATGATATATAAATTCCGTGTTGATTGTTTAACTTAAAATGTAACATTATTATTTTATACCATACATAATGAGTCTCAATCATTGGTGGCAGTTGAGAATAGAGCAGAAAAGAGGTCGTGTGTTTATGGGGTGGAATGAAGGGAAGATATATTTTCCTCCAACATACAAGTATTCAACTAATTCAGATAGATATGCTGGAGACGATATGCACCCCAAAGAGAAAAGGAGAACCCCTGCTTGGTAAGATTATCATTTATCACATCACATTATAGGAATTTAGAAGAAACTCGGAATAATTGCTAGGAAATTAAATGAATTTTGAAGCAATGCATATGGTATCATTCATATGAACCAATGCATGTGGTATCATTCGTAGTGTATGATTATTTTGTTTACTTTTGCTACTTATACTTACATAAATATTTTTCTTTTATAGGTGTGACCGTATCTTGTGGTATGGAGAAGGTCTCCATCAGTTGTCGTATGTCCGTGGGGAATCAAAGTTTTCAGACCACAGACCTGTCTATGGCATATTTTGGGCCGAGGTTGAGTCAGCTCATGGCAGATTGAAGAAAACTATGAGTTGTTCTCGTTCCAGAATTGAGGTGGAGGAACTTCTGCCATATTCCGGTGGATATACTGAACTGAGCTTTTTCTAAATGAGGGCAGGATATGAGACGTGTCCTTCCACATTCAGGTACACTAGTAATATCTATCCCTTGTGCACTTCCACAATCATGTTTGTGAGACAGGGGTACCTGAGTGTTTTTTTTTTAATCTCTTTAAGCGCTTACAAATAGAAAAAACTAAAAAACACGTGCAGGGACCTAAGCAAACCGGACCTTGCCCCATTGGCCCAAGGGGGTCCTAACTTATTTTTATTATATTTTTTAAAATTTTCTTGTTGGCTAGACCAAAAGTACTATATTCTAAAGCTGTAAATGATTTATATGGGGTTGAAAATAATAGAGTGCATCCTGCTAGTGCAATGAAAACATAAAGTCTAAAAGAATATCTAAAACGATGTTGGCCATTAAGTATATCTTGCTTTACTAGATATTCAAATTGTTTTCATGAATTCGGAAGCCAATATAAACAGAATTTTCTGAAAAGTCTATATCTCAAAATCTTTTCTGCTTTGAAGTCCTTTTGTTCTTTTCTTATTGTCAATACAATTATTCTTTTCCCCTGAATTATAAATCTTACATCCACCTATTACTGTTCAGCAGCAATTGGTCCCCCATTACCAAGCTGGAATTACTTTGAAGAAAACTCATTCATGGAGGGAGATAGGGACAACCCATTTCCCACATACCGAAAAAGGTTAGTTTTCTTCTCTTTCATGCTTTTCTTTGTGCTGCTTTTGGCCTGCTTCTTTGTCTAATTTTACCTTTACTTTATCTTTGTCAGTTTATAATCTGTAGTTTTGGTGCTACAGTCATGCTTTGCCTAACACATGATCAGTACAGTACATCATCATCATCTTGGTAGCTACTCATACACCAGCTTCAGTAGTGTGTATAGTTTGATACCCAACTAACGAACACTCAACCTTCCAGTGTCTCACCATACATTGATCATTAACAGTCCTTCACAGTCATCAGGTACTAAATTGTGGCTATTTGTTCCACTTGATGTTTATACGGATTAAACCAATGCACATGCTTATTTATAAATTTTTTTGTATCTTTTTATTAATAAGCATGTACATTGGTGTTAATTCTCATAAGGACATGCTTATTAATAGTTACCACTGTATGCTTATTAATAATGATCAATGCTTTTTCATTGTGCAGGAAGTTGATTTTTTTATTCAAGATTTTTTAATTGTTTTTGGAGAATATATATGATGGCTGAATGAAGGTGGAAGCTTGTCAGAATAATCACTTGGGCACTAACATTTTTTTAATGCGAAGGAGAGAAACTGAGTTTTTTTTTCTTTCTTTTTGATCCTGAAAATGAGAGTTTGATGTATAGTGGTTGTCTAAATACATGAGGAAAATACGAACAAACAAAAAATGATTGATGTTCATGATAGAATTCGAAAGCCTCTCTTGCTCAGTCCATGATTAAAATTTTACTGATAAAGGTGGCTTTGACATCAAAATTAAACAGTGTACACTACACCATTTATTCTTGTGGCTCGTCTTTACACTGATGAGGAACAGTGTTTAAATACACACTAAAGAGTGTTGCGGGGTTTGGCAAGAAAATTGGGGGTTCTAACCGTGGTCCTACTCCAAGATGCTATTTACATGCCTATCAACTGCTGTTTGCTTTTGACTTGGTGGACTCTAGCCACTTTTATCTTATACCTATTTTATTGTGCATCCATTCATTTTGGATCACTATAAGAAAAGTTGAAGTAACAAATTTCGCAACTAGGGTAATGCAGAAAAAGACTAATGCTGAATCGTTAATGGTGTAATAATGCCGTTTAAAGGGAATTATAAGTTTTGTGGCTGATCTTTTCCCATGTCGAAGATTAAAAATTTGGGGTCTGACTCATTCCTTTATGAGATCTCAACGGTTAAACGTCTTTGTCCCTGTGACTGTTGGGGAGTCACTTCATGGAGATGTCACTCAGCATATATAGTTGTTCAAAATTTTTATTACTATGTAAGTATCAATTCATAGCGAAAAATAAGTCCCATTCGTGTAAACTATTGCTCCACCATTACAATAGTAGTAGTAGTATGCAAAAACGTGATGAGATAATGCAAGCCGTAGGTACACATTCTTTTGCCATCAGGATATGGAGAAAATCAGCTGTTGCTAAACCTATTAATGTCCTCAAGTTACATACAACAGCAGTGTTTTTGTTTTATCCAAATTTCACGGGTCAATGACAGTTAATATGTCATAATTGTTATTCAAAATACAAGAGATTATTACATAATAGTCAAACTCTAACGATCATAGAAATTGGTTTGACATTGGAAGTGTAGTAAAAGGTTGGAAATGAGAAACAAACATGCTAGGTTTTGGATTTATGTTGATAATCTCCAAATCATGGTTGGAGTAGAAGTTAGAAGGGACAAGATTTTGTCCAAACCTTGATTTGAGACTTAACCAGAATTTTCAAACACACTACTTTGTTTATTCGTTTAATCAAGGAGACATGAAGCCCGGTGGGAGATCAACTGGTGAGATTCTCACGCGTACAATGTTTGAGACACGTTAGCTAAAAGAAAGAAAATCTATCATCATCAATGAAACAGTTTTGGGACAAATACAAGTAGACATTAACATATAGTTTGATTATTTTATAACACATCCTTTAAACAGAAGAGAAGAAATGGTTTTCTATTAACACATCTAGCATGAGGAAAAGCTTAAAGAAGTTTCACAGAATCTTCAGTTTACGGTTCCAGTTTCACAACTGATGAAATAAATGTTGTTGAAGAAGCAAAACGGCATAATGACAGAGGATTGTCTCTACTACGGTTTTACCTTGTTTGTTGTTTTGTTTGTATGACAACTGGTCCTTGATTTTGGCCTCGCTAGTGGGGAACCACTTCAAAAGATTTCATCTTTGGAGTCCTGCTAGAGATTTTGCACGCCATATGGATTGTTAAAGCTCATTGGTGTCCTATCACTTTTGTTGATGCTCCTGCAGCAGCGCTTCAACCTATAGCAATTTTATTAGACTTTTTCTGGTGCCATCCAATTATCCAATGCTTTATATTACTCTCTTTAGACCTATTTTATGATTTTATTACTTGTTTAGGACCACACCTTTTTGTCTGAAGTTCATCCTCTTGCCTCAGTTTATGGCATAATTAACTAAGTTGCTGTGCTGACACCAGCATTTGTAGTCCTTCATAATGGTAGGGAATCATTATTTCTCTGATAATTCAGATCCAACTATTCTAGAAATGATTGTTTATAACTCAGCTCAGAGAATGTTTGCATTATCCCACACAAAATCACAAAGTAAGCAGAGGGTTGACAAGTAATCTGTACAAAGTTTCTTTGTGCCATTTAACAATCATAGAACTAACAGTAGGTTGTCTTGTTAACTTTCATCTAAATAATTTGGAAGTTGATTTCAACTTTTTTATAGACAAAATAGTAGCTGGAAGAAAGGATTTGAACCCACTACATTAAGTTAATCAGCTTCAATGAATTGGTTGAATAACTGATAGCACAAAGTTAATTTCACGGATATGAAAACTTGATACAACTATAGGTTGGGGTGATAATTTTAAGACTAAATTGTAATTCAAACAGAAGCAGAAAAACTAATTTGAAATTATAATTAAGATGATATCACTTTTGGGGCACATAAATTTAAACACAATAATCTTTTGGTGTCGCCAGGTTCTTCCTATATCAAACATTTTACTATATGAAAGTACAAAATCACCATAAAATGCCAAATGAAGCTATCATCTTTCTGAATTACTCTCTCTGTCTCTGCTAATGTGTATGTGTATTATCTCTGATATGTATCTTCCGGTCCCCATTCAATAAGAGAAAAAATGTCCCAAGAAGTCTAGAGATAAAAGGGCCTCCTTCGGTCCAAATTATGATTGATTGAAAATTGAAAGAACTTGACATTTGATGTTATCATAATTTTTTCAAAAAGAAAATGACTTTAAATATTTGTCCAACTCAGATTTGATAGGAAAATGATGGGTAATACTCATGCTAGAGAGATAAAAATAAAATAAAGATTAGAGTGAATACAATTTATTTAGCCAACAAAGAATAAATATTACAAATGTTTATGATAGAAGTTTTTCATCATATGAGCTAAAACCTGAATGTGGTAGCATATTTTGAAGATATGAAAAGAAAAATGTGTGATATGAATTTGCAGTGAAGCATAGCAGTTACTGGGTTGTGTGACCTTGGTTGACATGGTGTGATAATGTTAATGATTCCAATCTAATTCATTATGATTTTCTGGCAGCACCAACCAAGATAGTTGCATAATTAAAACTCGTGTCAGTTCCCACTTCACATGTTTATATGTTTTTTTTATTGGCTTGACGTCATCATATGAATAAATAAGTTAAGATAATAACTGCACAAACTTACTCTGGGTGGGTCCCCCCATTTCACGCCCAATAGACCTATAGGCCCATGGGTCCAGTTTCATTGGGCCTTGGCTTCGTCTATCAATCCCAACTCTTCTCATAACACACCCAAATTTTTATTTTATATAAGTATTTTTTTTAACAAAACATGTAATATTTTATTATAATAAAAGTTTGTAATAAAAAAATATTTTTAAACATATAAATTATATTTTAGATTTATGATAAACAACTTATATTGTGATATATTTTTTTTAGTAATTGATAATTTATTTTTAAAATATTAAAAATCAATAAAAAAATAAGAATGAAAAAGATAACTTAAAAGAGGGAGAAAAATTAAAAGAAATCTCTGAAGTTATTCTGTATATCAATGTGTTTGGGCAGAACCAACAAAGAAATGGTTGAGTTACAAAAGATAAACCCTCATCAAAATTCTGGTGAGAACCAACATTCTCAAATTTGTTTATTTTAATGGAGACACTCTAAGTTCTGTTCACAAATTCCTGATTTCACCAAAGGGTTCAAACTTTGACCACACTCAAACATAATAAAATATTAAATATTATCAAGCTCTCTTTTTAAATTGATTTACTTTTGACCCTAATAACTAAAGGCACAGTATATTGCAGCAGTGATTTGAAAATGGAGGTGTAGAATACTTTATTTGGTGTTAGGATAAGAACCTAATTTTGATGTTTACGCAGATCGCAGTGATGGTTGGTTCAAGTGAATGTTTCATTTCCCATGCATGAGACATTGGGGTCAACAAAATGCAGAGTTTCATTATGAATGACATAATGATGATGACACAATTGGCTCTACGGAACCATCATTCAACGTCAAAAGAACAATATACCAGAATTCAATACCAGACCAATCTGTAAGTGCTGCATGGTAATCAGATGCAAGTCCAGAATAGGATCACCAACATGTTCATTCCTATGTTATTTCTTATGTCTAACATGTTAATGTTAGATTGCCACTTACATGTTATGTTTATATAATTTCTATTAAAATTTGTTGGTAGATTAAAATTTTTAAAATATTAAAGACCAAATGTGTAATAGTAATTTTTTTTCATAAAAGGAAAAAGTTACACAACTGTATAATTAAAAGATTAAAAGTAAACTTAAATTCTTTTATTGGTATGTTTATTTTCATCCTATAAATTTTGAACATTTCATTTTCTAGTTTTTGTTAGCAAACCCTGCTACAAGAATATTGACGGGGTTAATAAATGATAGCATTAGGGAATAACTGATATCATCATCAAATACCACATTAGCAAAATATAATGTCATCATATCTTATCTTCAACAAATATAGTCATCATATATCATATCATCAAAAGTGATATATCATTATAATTATATCAATAAAATGAGATGGAGATGTCATTAAAAAGGATAACATCATTAAAAAAGTGTCAATACATTTTTTAATTATTTATTAATATTAATAACATATTCATACTGTAAAAACTAATTAAATTTGCATCATCAATAACAATAGCATTGGTAAGGTCGATGCAAAGTAGAGACAAACTTCAAATTTATTTATTTATAAAAAAAAAGATAATAATATTTCTAAACTAAAATATAAGTAAAAAAAAGAGTCAAGTTTAGTAATTTAAATATAAAAGATTTCAACTATATCATGTAAGCATACATTTTTGTCATGTATAATTTTTTAGGGTTAAATATCTAAATAATTACATTACAAGGATATTAGATAATAGGTTTTTTACATCTATTATTCTATATATGTATGTTCTATAATGAGTTTAGAAGAGTTATCCTCATCCATAACACATTTAAGAAAAATTCAATCGTTTTTTTTAATTCCTCTTTTTTTTTTTTTTCATTTTCTTAGTTTTGGTCTTTATGATGCTACAGAGATCCTTAATATATATATATATATATATATTGTCTTTTTATGTATTATTTGTTCGCTTATGTAAATAAGAATTATCATATTATCAGGAAGTTATATATATATATATATATAAATAAAAGATAATTACAATTTTTTCTTTTTCTTTTATCTTTTTATTTATATCGTTTCCTCACGTTGAATAAATACTGTCGTATTAATCAATTGTAGAAATATAGTTTCTCCTTCATTTCTTGCAGTTTCAGTTTCACTGTGATATCTTCGTTATGTTCATGGTACAGTTATCGGAAAAGTGTTCCATCGTTCAAAAACTTGGGCTTTGCAAATCTTAAAGAAGACATGGTGTCCTACGTACCTAACTGGGGTTCATTATACTATTCATTTAATAGTACAAGTAATAACTGTAATCAAATGCTCATTAAAATCTGGAAGAAAACCTATTTTTATAGATTTGAAGCTTGAAATAAAGTTAGATGTGATCGCCAAACCAGGCTATACCATAGACCAGATTATGTGCATGTAATACCAGATACAACCTATATATTTTACCTTCAAAATTCATAAAAAAAAGTTATCAAAACCCTAAAATGTTTTTTTGTTTTGTTTTAAAAGTCTTAATATTGAGAATAAATTTGATAATTTGTAATATCGTTTAAAATTTGATATTAGAAGTGTTTTATATTAACGACAGTAAAAAAAGTACTTAATTGTTAGTACATATTTTATTTTTTACATGATTAAATCAAGATATTGTTAACTTATATATACTTCTACAAATATTTTTGTGGGAAAGAAATGCGAGTGTTTTAACTTTGAAATCTCTAATCTTGATAAGCTCTTGAGACTCACTTCGTTTGAACTTTTTAACAGAAAAAAGTTTTATATATAAAAGTAAGCTAGTTATATATTGAATTGTTTTTGTTCGTAATTGTAGTTTTAAAATTTTTGATATGATTACAGCAGTTTTAGCTCTTAGACCCTTGGCTACGTGGGTAAGATAAAATCAGATTTATCGAAGCTGGATTTACGTGACGTAGTATTGAAGGATTTTGATTTTAAAATAAAAATATATTGAAGGATTATAACATCAAAAGTTAATTTTCTTCTAAGTGTAGTCAATCATATAAGAGGATTTTGCTGAATATGTAATATGAAGTGGCGTAGATGTGTTAGGTACTCTCTTTCTCTCTTCGAGTCTCAGACAAAAGTACAAAATTCAAATCCTAATATGACGCAGTCACTTTCTGTTTTCCTGAGAACCTACAGAAACCATAGCTAGCTTCCGCACTTTTCTGTACATAACCAAATCAAACATGCAGAAATAGTACTTTTCAACACCTACGACCAAGTACCACCACATATGTGTGTCATGTCATCTTAGGTCACAGAAACTCTCTCTCTTCTTCTTCTCCTCCCCCTATTTAGTTTAGATCTCTGATTCTCACTCTCTCGAGGTTATTATAATTATGACTGAATGTGCTTTTTCAAAGCAATCATTCTCTCTAATCTATATCCCTACCCTTCTCAAGGTTATATTATAACCGTGCGTCTGCATTGTTCTTTCAATCAGTTTCTTTCAGACATTTTAAGAAGACTCGCTTTTTCAGTGAATAACTGTATTTGTTTAATTTTTTGTTTAACAGTAAAGATATGAGGATAAGGGATAGAAAGAGAGAGAAAAAAAAGGTAATATGATTAATGATGTGATAAAAAAGATATAAGTATAAGTGAATATATATAAATGAAATAACTCTTATGATTGTTTATGGTCTTGTACTCGCGTGTACCGTTTCTTTCTTGTCTTATTTATAATTTCTGTTCCAGGTTGGTCAAATTTAGCTTCTTCTCTGTTCAAGTCTCAACTCTCAACAGCTGGAGTACAGTGTTTCACTGTTTTGTGCATGACACACATTTCCTAATCATTTGCTCTGATAATCATGTTTGTTTCTCGCCTGGTATGTTATTTGTGTGTCCTTGGTCATTTTGTACCAGCATGAGTTTCTTTCTTCTTGTTTCATAGTCAGTTACAAAAGACTTGCACTATTCTATGTTTTCTTTTTCATGATACTCTTCCATATGCCATTTCTGCAATTGCATGAATCAAGCATTTTTGCCCTTATATTATAAGTTTGTTTCCTCTTCCTGTTCGAGTCATTATCTTCATCCTATATTGGGACATTTGAAGGTGATTAAAGAGGAAACAACCATAAAGAAAAGAAAAAACATTTGTGAATCCATTTTGCCACTAGCCAAATTCCAAGAAAAGGATTTAACTTTTGACATTAAGAGTGAGGGAAAAGTAAGAAATTACTAGAAAAAGAATCTAGTGATATTCTGTAGAAGCAATATCAATTATGTATTTAAGTATCATATCTCTCTTTTGGATTATGTCACATTGTATATAATCCCCGCCATACCAAAATTGTGTGCGTTGATCTCTTTTGTTACATATAACGTGAGAATCATTTACCTTATACTGTTCTTTTCTTTTCTAAAACTTCTGATATCTTATGGTGACATATATTTATTGCTTTGAAATTTAGTCACTTAATCTGAACGGTGCATAAACGTGATCTCCGATGCTGACGAGCTTACTACTCTACTTGCATTGGAATAACGTGTGTTCTTGGTAAGTCCTATCTGAATTCCTTCACTGTGATGTCTATACTTTTTTTTTTCATTCTTCTACTTCGATATACAACGTTGTGACTTAATGATTTACTTAATATTATAACGTTAATTAATATTTTCTTAAGGATCCTAGAGTTATTTTTATTTGGCTGCAAATCTACTGTTATATAGATTTTGGTTGAGTAGTTCTTTTAAATGAGAAAGAAAGAACTCAAACCAAAACTAAAGCTCTCCCGTTAAAAGAGAATTTGTAAATCAATGCAGAATGAAGGTATATATTAAAGTAGAAACATAAAATGAAAATACTGAAACCGATTCCAAACCCAAAACACAATGGCCTACATCAAATGCCATTCAGTTGTACTAGCTAGTTTATCTTTCTAAAAGGATGTCCTGCTAAGAAAACAGAAAATGAAAACTAGCTGCTGAAACCAATAGTTTGATCAAAACATGGTGACACTAATTAAATTTCTTGTTATATTTGTATTTTCTTTATCCAACTATTTTCTTTATCCATTAGTGTTGAAGATCCTACATCAACTAGAAATAAGGTCAAAATAAACTTTATATAATGGTGCAAACCTCACATCATCAAACCGGTTTTATAAGATTGAGTTAAGCTTTAAATCTATTACTAATATTAATACTAATATTACTAATATAGTATCTGAACAAAAGTTAGAACACTTATAATGACTCACTTCCCTGCTCAACTTACTGGTTTAATGTTTTCAAAATAGGAAATTTTAGTTGGTCAGAATTAAATCAAATTAAACCTATTATAAATATGAACAAATCAATTCATAGAGATAAAATGATTAGAAAATTATTTATTTTTCTCATCATACCTTTTTTTATGTAACTAAAGTAAAAGATAAGGATGAATTTGGAATATTATTGTGTTTTTTTTTTTTTTTCATTTGAAGAAAAAAATGAACAAATTGGGAGAAGGAGAAATGTGTTAAAAATAGATATATACCAACAATAAAGAGGAAAAATAGGAAACAACTCATACTTTTAAACCAACGAAATTTTTTTATTTTTTCTTCTTCATCCAAAGATTAAAAAATCATGTTTAATTTTAAAGGAAAACATAAAGAAGAAAGAAGTTTAAAAAAAAGGTAAAAATAAAATTTAATGTTTAATTTTTTAATATATAAATAGGTGATAAATAAAGAAAAATATTTATAATTTGATAGATTTAATAAAATAAAATAAAACTAAGAATTTATATTTATTATGCATCCTGAATCAAAAGGTCAAAAAGTTTTAGAAAAGGACACTGAAATGATAAGATAGAACTTGGAGACTTTAGCCTGAGATTCATGTAGCTGGTAATGATTACTGTGGCAATTGGTACCTGCCCATATCACCATGCCACAATAATGCATACATTTAGGGTTTATAATATTCACGTAAATGAAATTTCTCACATTTTATTATAAAAGAAATACATGTTGTTAAGTACAATATGCACTCAACAATTATGATGGTAATAAATATTTGATAGCACAGAAATAGGATAACAATAAAAAAAAAAAAAAGTGTTGATACACTAAAAGTGATGGGAAAAATAACACTTTTTTATTTCTTCAAAATTTTGGATGAAAAAAAAATATTTCAGTGCATTTCACACCACCAATAATCCATTATTTAGGTTTATTATTGGTTATAAAAAATATTTTGTGATAGTTTTAAAAATTTAATCACAATTTGAAACTATCATCAATACTTATAATCGATTATAAAAAAGAAATGATTGCTTCTAAAAAAACAAAAACTGATCTACGTTGATAATTGATTGTGAATATGAACTTATCAATTAAATATGATTTAACTAACTAACATGATCTATTATTCACTTACAACTTTATAAAATTCAACTTCATTGTTATTAATTCCAAGTAATGTTGTGGATGGTTATTAAAGTCACTACCAGTAATTAATGAGTAAGAGTTAATAGCTCTATTTGAACGTTGGCTTATAAAGATTGTAAAGAGAATTTGGCATGCCGAGTTGGCCCTATTTAATTTGTTCTAGGTATTAAAAGCTAGGCAAGTGCTAGCTCTAGTCTCTTTCTTTGTGGCAGTTGCAATGTGATATAAGACATGTCATTTGAATGAAGAGGGCTAAATCTATTGATGTGAGACATGACCATAATTGTGCTTAAACCTCTCCAAAATATATTGTCGGCATGATTTTTTCTTACAGAAAAAGGATGGAGCATTTTTACTTTTTCCTTGCTTCCTACCAGTAGTTCCTGCACATTTATCAGTTTGTTTGATTTCATAGGAGCTTATTAACAATGCTATAGCTTTTCTTCGACTTCTTTCTCCATAGTTAAAAATGTGATGATCTGTTTATGCAAAGTTATTGCATGAATCTATGCCACACATGTCAAGAAGAAGCAATTCTCTGAAGTAATGTTATAAATAAAAGCTAACACAACCTTCTAACTAATATAAACCACGAGTTCAGTCCATTTTTTTTTATACTCCCCTATAACAAGTTCCCAGGATATCTCCTCGAAGACTACCTAGTTTTGACTAGCAGACTGCAAATACATTCATCTGGTTGTACAACTAGTTGCAGGTCAAAATCTTAGCAAAATATAGAACTGTCGTTTTGTTTTGTTTTACAAAATTAATAGCAACTGTTGTCCTTTCCTTAAGAGGTTTTACCCTTCTGTTTGATGCTTACCCCTAATTGAACAAGGTTATATTACTAGTTTTGCTCTTCAAACTAGTTTCTAATTTGTTTTGGTGATTGATCATTTGCTGAATATAAATTTTGTTTGCCATGTTAGAAGAAAAGAAAAGAACTCACACGAGGTATAGTTAACTGCATTTGATTTTACTATGGTTGGAGCTTTTGGTTGTATGAAACATTTAGACCATGATAGTACGTATTGTTGCTTGGGCTTGAGAAAGCAATGGATAGGGTAGGTAAATTTGAACCACTTCACCTGGCATCTGTCGTATGAGGAGTGGGTTAGTTAATGCTTGACTGTGTTTTGGGGACCAACTTTTGGACAAATTTATACAATGGAAAATGATGCATGGATACATATTTGTACACATTTGAAGTGGAAAAGAAAAACAAGAAAGAAAAAAAGTAAATGTAATAGGTGATATAAAATTATAAAGGTTAAAATATATATTTGATCTTTTTTGTATTTACTAAAATTTATTTTGATTATTTATGTATTAAAAAAATATTTTGACCTTTTATCTTTTAAATCATATCGATGTTACTCTTTAGAAATATAGATTGTTGTCAATTCTGAGAGTATGATTTTAAATTTCTTTGTGTTGATTTAATACCTGAATATTATTCATTTAAATTTGCTACATAAATTAATATACTTTCACCTATAATAATATTATTTTATTCCTTCATTCAATCAACTCCTCCTCCTCATCTTTGTCTTTTCTTTTCTTTTATCCATGTGAGGGAAGCAGTAATATAAGAAAAGAGATATAATAGAAAAAAAAATAATGAAGAAGAGAGAAGAAAATAAAGGAGTTTATATTCATACAGAAAAGAACCAAAAGATAATTATCTACGTTTACATAGCAGTGGAGTTATAATAAAAAATGCCCCAATAAGACATAGAGTGCAAGGTGGGTTTAGGAGTAATCATAAATTTATTTTTAATCAATGAAACTTGCTTCCCAATACCACTTTGGTGATCATATCAGCTATCTGATAGCGTGTTAAATATGAATAAAAATAATGACTTTCTATTATGTTTTCTTACAAACAAAGTGCAAATTAAGTTCAAAGCATTTTTGTATAAGAATGCATGATTGGATTAGAACAAGAAACATAACATCAAGATTATCAAAGTACATATGTGAACTATTGATAGGTAAGTGAAATTAAGTGAAAAGAGATTATATTCAGGTGATGTCAAAAAGAGTAGTAGCTATATTCAATCTTAGTAGACTTTTAGATATTACTTTTTATTTGTTGGAGAACAAGATATGAGGTTGAGATCAAAGTATACAATAATTATTGGTAAATTTTTTATCATCTAGGTCAAAGTCCTAATTTGCATCATAGAACCCTTTATGCTCATTTGATTGGCTAATTTAAGGTGAAGTTCATGATTGACAGTCCTAGCCAAGTATCGAAAGATCCATTTGATGGTTTTCCATGGTGTTTCCGTAGATGATGCATGTATTGACATACTTTATTCATAATACATGTGATATTTGGTCATATTATAATTGCATATTGAAGAATTTCAACGATTGTGTGGTATAATGTAGGATCTACAACTATAGTAAAATCATCTACTATCAGTTATAGATTGGTAATCATTGAAGTAGGTTGGGTTTTGGTATATATCATGTTGGCATGTTGAAGGAACTCACAGATGTATTTGAATTGAGAAAGATATAAATTGCCATCTATGCCAAAAGACTTCTATACCAAGAAAATAATGAAGTTAGAGTAAGATCTTTCAAAGCAAATAATTTATGTAAGTGAGAAATAAGATTGATGATATCAAGATTTAAGTTATTAGTAACAATGATATCATCTATATAAATAAATATATAGATAGTTGAAGATTTAGAAAATCCAGTAAATAAAGATGGATCACTCTTGGTAGTAGTGAATTCTAGTATAGTTAACGTATGGTTAAGTTTTAAAAACTAGGAGTGAGGAACCTATTCAAGGTCATATATTGCTTTGTCAAACTTGCAGACTTAATAGACAAAGCTGAGTGGCTTGAATTGAATCTTGGAATTCTTTACCATAGCGAGATGCCAACATTTTAGAGTAATGTGGCCACTTCTATTGCAGATTTTACTAATTTTTTAGAATTATGGGTATTGTTGTTGGTTTTAGTTATTTCTATGGGTGCTTTTGTTGTTGGTCAAGAATTTTCTATCTCTATTATTTCTAAAAGATTGATTTAAGTTCCAGCTTTTTGTTGTATATTTGGGTAATATTAGTTTGGATTGATCCTTATTTAAACAACTTGTATTTTTCAAATCATTCTTCTTATACAAGAAGAATAACCTCAATCTCTTCAACGATATAAGGGTAAAATAACGAGGTAATATATGTTATGAAGTTATCAAAATCTTTTGGAAGATCATTCTTAAATTTCTTGATTCTTTCTCTTATTTATTATGCAACTTTTTCATATATGGTAAGAAGAATAAAAATCTATCATTTTTAAGAATTGGTTAGTCATTGATACTAGAAATTATGTAATAATGAGATGATTTTATTGTTCATAAAAAAATATTAATGATATTATTCACCATATCTTGACTTCTGTGTTTTGAGGGGAAATTGTTTCTTTTAAGAAATTGAAACAATTTCAACTTACAAATAATGTGGAATTATGGTTACGGTGAAATTAAAAAGTTATTATCTTTAATTTGAGACTTATTAATGTGATGAAAGAATGAGGAGTAAGGGTGATGATGAAATTATAATTAATAGCAGTCAGGGAGTTAAAAGATTGAGTGGTTGAATACCATGAGAAGAAAGAAGCACTAATTCAAGAAGAGGAATATAATAGAGAGAAGAGAATGAGAGAAATATAATAGAAAAAAGAAAATGAAGAAAAAGAAAGAAAAAAATGAAACAAAAATAACTTATATTCATATAGAAAGAACCAAAAAGTAATTATTTTTTCTACACATTTACGTAACAGTAGAACAATAATAATGAGAGATAGAGTCATAGAGGAAAATAACATAATGGTTTAGTCAGTTAACACTCCCCCATCCCATTTAACCATTATAAACATAAGCTTTCTATTCAAGAAGTGAGTTTCAAAATTATCAATACCAGCATTGAAGCCAGTCATTTCACCCTCACACGCTTGCATACACATAACTTATCAGCTTATTGATGTTTGAAAATGAAAATAGTAAAAAGAAAAAAAAAATACAACGTTTTTCAAGGGTGGATATGATTTCTTTTACTAGATCGTGAGTGTTTGTCAGTACAATACGAGAACGGACGAACCAATTGAATCTATGTGGGGTTGGAGATAAGGTAACGAAAGAAGTTTCCTTTTGGAAACGGGGCATGAATGGGGAAAAATTAAGCTTGGGTTTCCACTTCCAATTCTGGAGCAAGAAATTGGAGGAAAACAAGAATGGGTTGTGCGTAAGACGTTTAAAGGTTAGGGCATTGATATACTTCAGGTTAAGTTTTGAATTTCTTTAATATACTGTCTTTTCATGTGTTTTTCAGTTTCTTCCTCTAGCTAGTTTCCATTTAAGAACTTTACCGTACTTTAATGTTAAAGATTTTAGTGATATTTGTTAATGTGTTTATTCGGTATATTATTTGGTATTATATAGAACCATTATCATTATATTCACATGAAAGAGAGGCACTTGGTTGTAGTGGGTGTTGCAGCTGGAAGGGATTGGATTAAGATGATGAGACATATAGGAAGGTACATTAGAGAGGTAGTGAAATATACATACTTTGGGAAAAAAATGAAGCCATATTGGTGCTAAGTCTCATGGTCAATATTTGCGCAACACGAGTTCACTAGTGTCGTACCAGGGAACTCACTGTGCTGTTACAGCATTTATATCTCATTTCTTTTTCCTGTCAAAATCATGCAGTGTTGAACATGACAGATCCTTAGGAACTCTAGAAGTAAAAGCCACTACGATTAAACCATACATCCCCACATAATATATATCAAGTTCCTCGTTACAGCTACACTATTTCAACATGTAAAGAATAAATGCAATATTTCTTGTCCTTAAAAATTGTTGAAACTCTGCTATATTTATAATTTATATTTTATCGCATACCTTTCATATAAATGTTCCTTGTTATTTCTTGATTTATTAGTTCTTTTAGACCAAACTAGTATTTTTTTTTTAAACTAAAAGAACATGGTCGTTTTGTAGAAATACTTGAAATATCCAAAGGCTTTAACGATGAAAAAATGTTTTATAGAACAAAATCTTTGAATTGTTTCTTTGTCTGGTTCCTGTCATTAGGTGCCATTCATCAGTTATAAATATATATATATGCACAAAGGACCGAAAAGATAAAGTATGAAAACTGTCTCTCTAAGTAATATTAAGACACAACCAAGTTCCAAAAATAGGGGGAATATACAACTAGGTGTGCACTAGAAATAGAACTCAACTACTGCCACCTGTTATGTAACTGTGCGAGCCAAAAAAAAAGCACTTGAATTATTGAGTACACCAAGCCCATGATTAGACAAAATTCTTATACTGAAAATTTTATTTATCTACATTAATATCTCTATGCACCTACAACAACAATGCAATAGTTAAATTTATATATTTGAATAGTTAGTAAAATATTAATACACTCTTTCTTCAAAAATATAAAAACTCAAAATTTACAACTTTTCATAATGAATTAGACATTTACAATTAGTGTTTTTCTAACAATAAATTTAAATATTTCAATTAATGAAAAGTTAATGAAGACTAAAATTTGGAATTTCAGTAATATGAATATTTGTCGTCCTTTTATTCAAATTAGTGAAAATAAAATGTATAAATTTTTAATCTGTCTGTAGTTGTTTTGTTTTTCAAATACAATATATATTGATAGAAAGATAAGCACCGCATATACCATCTATCATGTGTTTTTACTTTTTGAAATTGAATATATTGCTGTTGTTATTGCAGGGTTTTTTCTTAATCAATGCAACCAATGTGAGGGGTTGAGGATTGGAATAAAAAGGTGAGATACCTTGCAATAGCACTTAAAAAGTAAAAATGTTTTTAGAAAGATGGAGAGCAATATGATAATCATGAGGGAGTGGAGGGTTCACTCGTGTAGGTAGAACTGGGGAAAACTGTAAACCAAAAAGCACATATTGGCTTTATCACAGTTAAGCTTTATTTTGTTTTTGCCGATAAAAAAAAAAAAAAAAAGCTTTATTTTGTCTATACATGTCTCAACAAAACACTGTTTATTAATTTAGCCCTAGACACCTGTTGCAAGTTTTAGTCAATACAAAACTTTTTAAGAGTAAAATGTTAGAACTACATACATAACCTATGTCAGTAAAAAATGCTTAACCTATGAAACAGTTCATCATTAATATTGATATAACACTTGCTTTTGTAGTTAAACATCAAGGTGTTCTATGACTACTAATATTAAAATAAACCCTTTTTTTTTATCAAATAGTAATTTGTTTTCAAACTACAATAAATTCCACTAAACATGTATGTGTACCTAAGGAAAACAAAACCCATTAAACAAGAAGCGTTAGACAGTAAAGAATGTCTCGGAGTTGGATTTTGGGATGGAAATACACAAATTTTATTTTTCATAAACAATTTGTCTTTTATTCTCCTTTCCTTCTAAAATTTGACTCTTGAACATACTAGACTGTCTTAAATTTAATAAAAAATGACTTATTGAGTGATGCTTATAGCTCTCCGTCAACGACAAAACAATGTGCAAAAACCAAGCATCAATATTCAGAACCGTTGCATCCCTTTGGCATCTTCTTTTACTGTATATTAGTTGTGGGGAGTTAAAATCCTTTGATCTTAGTAGTGATTTTAATTTTTTAATCATTAAGAGTTCCTTAAAAAAAATAGCTATAACAAGAGTTATAAAGGTTTTTAATTTTTATTGTTGGTATATAAGGTTTGAGGGAAAAATCGTTCAAGTCACAAATCAAGTTGTCATGAGTCACACACAGTCTGTGCAGTAATATGTACATATAGCAGTAAATGATGAAATCAACACAGACACTTTTATTTATGTATCAACCTATTCTCTTTATGAGTACAATCAACCTGATTCGCTGTTTTTAAGTTAAACTGAAAACTTAGACCATTAGTTTATACAGGTTTAGAAATCAGATGCATTTATATATATAATAGGATTTAGTTCCTGTAAAACAAAGAAAAATATATGGTGGGAAATTAAGGATATATGTTATAAAATCAATTCAAATTAAGATTGAATATATTCTTATTTTTCATTCATCATCAGAGTTAAACTTCATATAAGAAATGCATAGAAAAGAGATGGATGTGAAAACTGAAGCTATGGCTTGCAGGAAGGGTAGTAACCTTGTCATTGATCAAGACTGCAAGAAACCCTACATTAGCAGAACAAGAGAAAAACATGCACATAAGATAACAAGCCTGTAAAAAACTTCGAATCTAAGAATAATTATAGGTCAGCAGCCATTTATATTGGTGCAACCCTTGATATACTTTCATTTTCATAATTCCTTGCATAATTAGGGCCTGTGATCGTAGAGGCCTCCATTGAATATGACATCAAAATATGTAAAATTCCAAATGGATATCCAGTTAAAAGGGAGAAGCTAGCTCAGATTGAACATTTGCATCCAACATTCTCTGTGCTTACTCATGATCATAGGACAGCATCACATCATCTGTTTCTTTTTCCATAAAACCAGATCATTGAACTTTAGGTTCAAGAAGATATTATTCCATATATATAGAATCAATATACTTGTCAACAACTTGTTACATAATCAACCGCTGAACAGGTAGGTTTGTTAACCCTGTAAGCTCTCACAGTTGAAGCTGTAGAATAGTTACAAAGTTCAAACACAACAAAGAAAGATATCTCTTGTAACAACAATATTGAGCAAATAGAATACCAGTTTGTATGAAGGTGTAAAATTAGAATTACGCAGGATTTCCACCCACCTGGCGCATATAGCTTCAAGTGATTATGTGAAAACTTAGATGTCATAAGTTCAAAACGTGGTAACAAATCTGATACATGAAAATAATATTTGCACAGGATATCAAAAGCTTAAGAAACTGTAAAAGATCATTAGGTCATCAAATATATTACGCCATCTAAGAAATTATGTTCGCAATGGTATGAAACATTTCTGCTCCATCAGAACATCAGTAATCTGCTGATCCAGGTTCCATTTCTTGTAGAACCTAATATAAAGAGGAGGTTTAAAAATGAAAAGGAAAACAGAAACTGTATAGAGTACAAGTGAATATTGCCGTTGTAATATGAATTTGTACATAGTAATAACAATTTGAGTGCATGTATTCCTAAGCCCTAAGCATTCCATTTTGTTCTTGTTCTGAAACTTAATAGCAAATATTGTTACCAAAATATGGAAGGCCGTATGAAAACATCTTGGTAGTCCGAAGGATAGTAGCCATTTATCTACTATCTCTGAAAAGAGATCAAAAGATCCACCCTTTTTAATAAACTTGGCAAGGGAAAAATGTAGATAAAGTTATGAGTCATAGTCATCATCACAAAGCTAAAATTTCAAGAATGAAAGAATATTTCAACAATGCTTGGCATGCAACATTGACACATAATTAGTATCCAGTGTTTCTTACCCATAATTTTGCATTCAGATATGTAAGGGTTAAACATAAACTTTTCAATAGCTGTTTACCAATTAACAAAAAAAAAAAAAGTTAATATTCTTCACTATATGTTCTGTGGTTATAAAATTAACATATTACACACCAAACCCTCAGTTATTTCATCGAGTTTGCTTCAGAGAAATTACAAAAATAGGAAGTTTTTAACTTGAAATTTCCACTGAGCAATTAAATTCAGTTTGAAACAAAACATCACACCTAGTGATATTCTCTGTATGATAGTTCACAGAGCTTTTGTGAATACGTGGTTGACTTCTACTCATCCATGCTTGAATTCGGAAAGCTGAACGAAATAATATAAATTAGCAAATCCCCAACATCCATAAGGCTAACTGCAGACAAAAGCTGAAATTTTGTAGTTTTTTCCTGATCCTTGTAAACCCTTTCGCCCAAAGTACATCATTTCTTTTCACCATTAAGGACTAACCAATTACATAAATAATAAACTAAAAGCATAAAGCTGCTAACGAGTGACTTCATGACTTTTGATAATACTTGTTCAATCAAACTTTAAATACTGGACAGAATAATACACGCAGGACGCACCAAACCTTTATGCCAACTTTCACTTGCCATTGGCTGATTATCAATAAGAATCAGTACAAACATTGTAAAATGGGAATATAGGGCAGAAAAAAGTTGCTGATAGAGAGAAGAAACACAGAACTTTGAGATGATGATTACAAGGCAAAGCACACTCGAGGATTTCATTCTGATCAGATTTTACCGAGAACTAGCGCAGTTGTGTCGACTCCGATTGATGCACTCCTCCCAAGAATTTCCAAAGGTTTGAATGAAGCTCTACAAATCTGGACGAAAAAATCACCAAACTTCATCACAATTTCAAAAGCTGAAGCAGTGATTTTAGAAGAAGAGTAAAAAAATTTAAAACTTACCACGGGTTCATGAAACACGTAGATAGATTCATGGTGCCTATTCCACAAAAGTTGGAGCGTCCACTAACGGCCCCATTAGTGTCCCAGTCTGGAGTGGAATAGGGTAACAAGGGGCACACATTATTGTTGAAACTTGCATCCCTAGGGATCACAAGGTTTTGGTTTTGGTTTTGGTGATGAGAAGCCATCATAGATGACGGTTTCATGTTCCTCTTTATCATAATAGATTCTTCAATGACGTCATATCCGTCTCTCGGTGCTTCACTATGAATGAGATAAGGGTTATAAGGCTGAACCCACCTCCCGCAAGCTTCAGCTTCAGGCTGAATGGATGACCTCAATTGGTGCAGCATTTGAGTGTTTCCAGTTGCAGGGCATCTTTCATCAAAGTCTTGCTGCACCCTTCTATTGCTACACATCTTGTAACAAGTCCTTTCTCTTGCTCTTGCTCTTGCCCTTTCCCTTGACTCCTTTTTGGTCTGAACACAAGCATCATCCTTCTGTGTCCATTTTGACTTCCTCCCTTTAGAACCATCTCCCCCACTACCCGCCAATGATTTGTTGTTATTTGAATCCACAGAAGCGTCGCGGGAACACTTGTCACCCCCACTAATACTGCCGCTATGCTTACTTTGGGCTAGTTCTTTGATCGCATTCTCAGACTTTGTGAAAAGCCACTCAAGGGTGTTACTTGGTTTGTCAAACTCTAACATGTCCTGAAGATCAAAGAACTTGCGGGCTATTTCGCTTGATAATCTCACCCTGCGGTCCCTCAAACCCTGAGATGTGTGAATCTTACTGTGCCTGTCTTTCTTGGCTATGGCTGGTTTCTGGGTCAGAAAATTGGAAATGCTACCATAGTGGGAACCATAGTTAGTGTTTGCATCCTGTTCAAGCAAGGCAGTACAGTCAGCAACTGCAAAATTGGCAACAGTTTCTTCAGGGAATGGAGGATCATGAGTTGTGGGTATGAAGGGAACAAGAAGAGGGTCATCAAGAAGGGTGTTGTTTGCAAAATCATTTTCAGGATCAATGAGAAAAGGAAGGATAGGGTAAGAAGAGGAAGGGAAGTTTGGGAAAAGGTTGGAGTCATATGTGGAAGAGAACATCTGCAGATTGCAACCAATTTCAGTGGGTGAAAACCCTAGCTATTGTGCACTGAGTAAAAAGATCACAATTATAACACAGAGGTAGCTTCTCTGCTCCTACTTAACGGTCCAAGTACAGTCCTACTACTCTTATATAATCATTTTCTGAGATTCCCCATCTCTATCTTTGAAAGGAGACTAGCCACTAAGTCCTAAGTACTATAATGACCATTAAAGAATTATTATTTATTTATTTTTAAGTGAAGTAGGCGTTGTTGAGAAAAATAAGGACAACGGAAAGGGAAATTTTAGTTTAGGCCAATCAAGTACTTTGATCATAGTTTCATTTATTTTGTGAATACAACTTTATTATGACCAATCTGGGTTAGGGCAGATGAGAAAATATGGCTTAACTATCATGACAGCACATCGATCACAAGCACACACATAATTTCTTGATTTGAGCCAAATTAACAAAACATCACATTCATCACCTGTTCATTTGTACATACGAAATTGCTCCTATAGATCTTCTAAACAAAGTCTAAAGTTTGTATCTGATAAATACAATAAAAATCAGCAAAAAAATAATTTACTTGAGTTTTTAAAAGAGATTACTTATAAAAATCCAACAGATATTTTATATTAATGTCATGATAACCCAAAAATAACATCATATAAAGAACGTACACAATGTTACAGAAAAAATGAAGTTGCATACCTAACATGAGTATACTGCATAAAAGAATATGGAAAAAGTTGAAGAAGAAAAGGTGGTTAGTGGGGGATAGTTTGGTTTTAATCTTTGAAATTTGGTGGTTAATTGAAGTTGAAGTGAATATAGCCCTAAGATTGTGGATCTAGTTTTGATGGGTTTTATCCGAAAGGTAATGAGAATTTGAAGTTGAGCCGTACTGGAAGTGGGAAGGTAGGTGAGAGGCTGTAATAGCTTCTCAGCTGTTTCTTCCGTAAAAACTCAACCGCAAATATACAAAACTCGTCAGGAAAAATACGATAACATTTTCATTTTCTGAAAAGCTGATAACAGTACAAATTGACTAAAAACTTGGTGTTCTTTTTGAATGCGCCCACATAACTTCATTTCAATCCCGAAGAAAGCTCATTCATCTCTGACAGCGATTGCAGCTTCCCCGGGATACATGATATACTTCATTTATTTCTTTATTTCTTTATTTTTCTTTTTCATTTTTATTTTACTGATATTTTTTAATTTCAAAACAATATTAATTATTATTTTTTTATTTAAACTCTTCTTACTCACTTAATTTTTAATTGGTCTAAACATAGCTATTAATTATAATATAGAAATGAAAAAGGTAAAATAAATTTTTTATAAATATTTTATTCAAATCAATATTTATTTTTTATTATTCTAAAAACATCTTACACTACAGTTAAAAAAACATGTATTAATTATAATATTTTGCATATGGATAAGTAGGTGCTTAAAAAACTGACATTTTTTTTAGATATTATCATTTTATATACCGCTTTAATTAAAATTGAAACAATTTATCTAATTCTCAAGACATTTTGAATGGTCTAGAATTTTTTTCTAGTAATATATTATAAATTCTACAAGTAAAAATAAATTATATAAATAAAAATAACTTGCAAATTGAACATTTTACGACAAAATAATTAATAAGGAAGCACTATTAATATTTAAGCTTGTATTTCGAATTAGAAATACTAATTAGAGTTACTGTTGTGATTTACTATATTTATCACACCGTTAATAATTTTATAAAAAGTATTATTTTTAACTAATTTGATTGTTGAGTTATAATTATATTACTATTTTAATTATTTATACGAGATTTTATTAAAAGATAAACAGATCATAATCTAGTCACATCCCCTTAAATTTTAAAATATATATTCAGTTTCCTTGTTATTAAATAAAACAACAATCACACGTTCTCTAATTTTTAAAAGAGATTAATTTTTCCAATATTTTTTTTAAAATGAGATTCATCTTTCTTATATTTTTAATTAAGTAATATTTACCTTTCTTGTATTTATTTTAAAATAACAGCTAAAACTTAAATAAACATAAAAAATATTTTATTTATAATTTTTATATTTTAAAATAATTTTAATTTTCATGATTTTTAATTAAACTTTAACTCATATAATATTTTAAAACAAAATAAATTTCATTTTATTAAAACATAAAGAAATTGAGTATTTTTCAAACATTATTAAAAAAAATATAATCGTCATTTTAATAAAAATAGAAAATAAGTGAGTGTTTATTTTAAAATAAAAAAATGTGAATATCATTAGCATAATTTCACAAAAGATAAATATATATTTTTATTATATTATACTACATCAATTTTTATCACATATATCTTATAAGATTGATTTTCTTATGTGATGATAAAAATGATTAATTTCAACCATTAAATAAAAATAAAATACTAGATTAAAATAATTATTTAATAATTTATTAAAACTTCAATTATCAAATTTTTAAAAGATTTACTATGTAAAAATTGTAATATTTAAATCATTTAAATTATCTTTAACTTATCAGTAGTAGTAGTTATAACGAAAAAAATTATCACAATATCACATAAAAATGGATTAGTGACAATTTAAAAAAATTTATATATATATATATATATATTTATTTATTTATTTATACTGAAAATGTATAATTACTTTGTAGTGTATGATATTTGATGCATGATATGATTGCTTTCGAGCCAAACATAGGCTCATGTTAAATTGCTGTATAGTTGTTTTCAATTTGCATATATTTGGTTTGTTGAAAATGAGAGCACGAAAGACTAGCTTAATTATATATATATATATATATATATAATATATATATATATATATATATATATATATATAAAACTCAAATTTCTTATCAATAGAATTTGCTGACATAGAATATCCATACCATATTGATAAATCATAAAATTAAATAATAACAAAATGATAATTAATATATACTTTATAACATATATATTTAATAAATAATAATAATAATAATAATAATAATAAAAGATATTACTTATTAAGTCAACAAATTCCATTACTAAAATATTATTACGCATATAAAGAAAAATGAAAATTAAGTTTTCAAAATGATTTAGGTGTAATCTAACCTAATATTCAACCCTTAAAAAATAATCAGTTCAATTAATCAAAGATTGGTAGGTTAAATATGTTTTTATTTTATTTTGTTTAAATAAAAAATTCTATTATCTTATAACTTTTTCATACGTAATAGAGGAAAAATTAGAACTTCATATATATATATATATATATATATATATATATATATTCTAAAACTTAAGTTCTTCACAATTAACTTCTAATAAAGACCAAATTAGCGGGATAAATGAATCATAAGGCATCTTAAAACATCTATTTGTTTGAGTGGGAAAAAAAACCCAGCAAATTCCAAGTGAATTATATGCACATTTGTAAATTTTAGTAAAATGGAAATGTTATATATGTTAAAATATAACTATTGTAACAAATATTTAAAATTATAAAGGGTAAACAAAAAAATTGAAACTATAAAAATATTATATTTAATTAGAAATAAATCTTGAAAATAAAAAAGTTAAAGAATGCGAATATAATCGATTACTCTAATTAAATGGATAATCTAACATATCTAAGTAGATATGTAGTTAAAATTAGAAAGTATAAAGTTTGCAATTTTTAATATTTTAGAATAAAAATAAGTTATAATTTTAATAAAAAATAATTTAATTTGTTACAACTAATATTGTATTGTCAACTGTAATAACAAAAACATTGATTATTGGTACATTCAACCCTTCACATATGGTTTATTATTAGTAGTAAATTTAAATCTAATTTATTTTCAAAAAATTAGTTCAATAAGATAAGATTTATACTATCTTATAAATCTTAATTTGGCTTTATTTTTAAACGATTTGAAATTTCCAATATACTTTCCTTACATCGAGAATTCCCAAATTCGATATGAGACTAGAAATTTATAGATGGTTTGATAGTAGTAGTTTAATATCAACTTAAGAAGTTTTTGAATGATTTAATAACAATCTGAAAATTTTGCTATGATAGATCCTGATACTATATTAGTAATAGATTTAAGTTTAACTCATTTTTATAAAACCGGTTTAATAAAATGAGGTTTATATATTTTATATACTCTAATTTTCCTTTATCTCTAAATTATTTATGATCTTCATCGTTTATGAATATGAAATATTAAATTGATTATCACATCAATAAAGTAATATATAATCGATTAAATGATATAAATTGTTGAAAGAACATTTTCAGAATTTAAAAATTATAAGAAAATTTATATATTGTATGAATTGTTGTACATTTCTTGTTGCCAAAGTTTAAATCATCTCTTCAAGCAAAAAACATTTATCAATTTCAAGTCATCACTTTCGGTATTCAGAAACCAGATAGTAGTTTTAGAAAAATAAAATGGATAAAAAAATAGATGAAAAATATAGTAAAAAAAATATTTTGTTTAAAAATGAACATAAACAAATAAATAATACGAAAAGTACAATAAAATTAATTTCATTAATTTGTTTTCTTGTTATTTCTTTATAACCAAATACAGCACCCTTTGTATTTCCTTTCAATTCGTATTCCACTCTCTTAGTTGAATAAGGATTAGGGGAAATCCGTAAATCAATTTTCTTGATAAGTTAAATATCCAGATCAATTAAATTATAAAATTGGCTTTAAAAAATCAGTGGGGTAAATGTTGGTAAGAAAACTTGGTTTGTTGATAAAAAAATTATGAATTCTGTTATTTTGATTATATAATTATATATATATATATATAAATGTAATAATCAAAATGTGATTATTCAACTGTGAAATGAAATACTTTATTAGATTATTAATACCTACTCATTATAAATAAAAAATATGATTAACAGTGGATCAAACCAATTCAAACATAGTTGAAACTCCATTTTTGACCATTAATTGATTGAACTTGATATATGAACGAGTTAAATAAATAAGTTAAACTCAACATAAATATACTATATTCAATAACTAGTTATATGTGTATATATAATTAAATTTCATATAAATATTTTTACTAATTTTGTTTTTGTATGAAATAAATAAATATGTAAAAATATGTAAAATGGTCATAATTTAAATTTATTAGAATTAACAAACTTGATTCATATTGAAAAAAATTGATTAGAGTTAAAGTTGGTGCAACTTAATTCTTATTGATTAGTATTGAGTAGAGGTGAACTAGGTGCAACTTAATTCATTTTGAAAATATGTAAAGTTAAGTTTTAGTTTTAATATTACGAGATTATGTTTTTAATATTAGTTTAATAATATAAATTTAAACATAATTTATAGTAATTAAGGATTAAATGTTGAATTAATTTGTTAAAGTAATAAATGAGTAGGTTGATTTAAAAAAGAAAAAAGATTGTTAATTAATTGGATATGATAGAATATAAAGAAAGAATTGTAGAATTCCTTGTTTGGAAATATATAGTAGCTCTGTAATGAATTTGGATTGTTTTCATGTCTGGTTGTCGAAAAAGAAAAAGTAATTAGAAATGGGATATTTATAGTGGAACTGCTTTACTATTAAACACAATGTTCATTATTCATATGATCATAAATTGAACAATTACTGAAGAAGAAGAAGAAGAAGCAATTAGATTTGGGACCACTACTGTGCGTGAAAGTTGTAAAGAATCTAAGGAAGTGTGAAGAGATTTGAAAAACATTGCTGTTTTAAGAATTTGCCAAGTTATCCAAAAAGGGAATGGATGGACCATGGATGTTGTTGGGATAGAAAAGCTCACAGTGAAATGTATGAACCCTACTATCTCATAGTGGACCGGCTAGTTAGCATAGCAATAATTGCTTTGATAGCAAAGCAACAGTTGGCATCCAATCCTCCACCACCACCACCTTTCATTTTTAATCCTCTCAATCTAAACTCTCACAACTTATATATTTCTGAAAATACAGATATCAACGGTTCAATATCATAATAATAATAGTTTATATACAACAAATTTCATATTAATTAAATATAAAATATAATATAAAATAAATTTCATCTTCTGAATTTAGAGTAACCATAATATTTTCTACATTTCGATAAAAATGATAACCGTCAATAAGAATAATCGATTAAAGATGATAACGGTCCAGTAAAAATAATCGAATAGATCGAATAATTCTTTTATATAATTTACTCATAATTTATTAAATAAGTCAATGCACATAATTAGGAAATCCCTGATTTTCTTACATCGATCGATGGCATTGACACCTTACTTATAAAGAATGATATGTTATGACTTAAAAATGTCAAAATGAATTAACTCTTCTTATTATTAGTCCGCTCATAATAATTTAGAAAACAGGAGTATTGTGTCTACAGTAATAATAGTATTGTATACAATAATATATATATATATATATATATAATTTAACCTTTTATTTAAATATATTTAATTCAAAATTTATATTATATAATAATTCATGATGGAGTGATAATATAAAAATTTATTACATTGTCGGTATATTCAATTAAATTTTATTATAATTGAATTTCATTACTATCTTTCCTAGTACTTTTAATAAAAAAAAAGTAAACCTTTTAACTAAAATGTATGATTTAAAGTAATTTAAATACACATTTTAACTATACATAATAATTTATAATGAATCCCATAAAAATAAAACAATTTACCACTTAATTGTTTTGAATGGGAAGGGGAATTAAGATATATTCTTCAAATGTAATTACAGAAGACTGATTGTTTTACTTGAAGTAAAGATTGATATATATTATTTATTATTAAAAATAATAATTAGTTTGGGTAGAGATATACGAAAGCATACAAAATTAATATGCATTTTTGAATGTGATATCCGAACTAAAATAAGATGATTAGTGTAAATAAGAAAATGAGTGTAGTTTGAAGAGGTAAGAGAAGATTAAGAAAAGAGTGGAGAGAAGGTGCATGGAGACATTAATAGAGAGAGTTTGGAGGAGGACAAATATTGTTGGCTTTTAAGAAAAGTACTGCATTGACAATACTAAGACAAAGAGTGTATATTATGACACACAGTGTTTAACCAAGTACCACAACTACACTTTAGGGGAATAAAACCTAACCATTCAAACAGATTCAGTCTTTACATAATCATTTCAAACTTAAAGTTATATAATGTACAAAATACACATGTACCTTTCTTAAAAATAATATATTTTATCACATCAATTTAATAATATTTTTTTATATTTTAAAAAACATAACATTTTTCATTTATTTTAAAATTTTTAAAGTCATTATTTTTTAAAACTTTGAACATGATATTTAAATATAATAAAGAGTTCTATACTACTAAATTTATAAGAAAAATAAAAAAATATAAAAATAAGTTTTTTTAAGTATTAAAAGAGAAAGTATCAGTGAAAGATTTTTATGAGAATGTGTATATCTTATTTATTTATACGTTATTCTATCTTTCTATTGTTAGATATTTTAATTCAATTTCAACTTCAACAATTTCAAATTACAATTTTTTTTAATAATATTTCATATTATTTAGTTATTTATGTATTATTTTTATTTAAAACATTTTTATTTTCATAATTTTTAGAATTGGAATGTAAAGTTCACATTCTTGATAAGAGAAATGATCACATTAAGTGTTTGACCTTTCTTAAATATTTGTTTTAAAAAGTTTTGAAAAAAATGAAAAGTCAAAGTATATATATGATGTTTTTTTGACGAAGCCACATAATGATGGAACTCAAATTATATTTTTACAAAAGAATATAACCATTTTAGTCAAACTGTTTGGTGGAACTCAAACTCAGGTTTCTGGATTTGTTACTTTTTTTTATCAATTTTTGTTAATGATGTTGCATAGGTTTAGAAAATACCAGTGGGATAGAAATAAGACCCCTAAAATTATCTATATGAACAATGCCAAACAGAATTGTAGGCATAGAGGAAAAGGTAGTTTCTCTTGTTCAGATGAATGAGACACATCACAAGAAGACCTAACTATGTTCAATTGTATAAAGGAATACAGTTGTTATAAACTAGACAAACTTGCATCAGAATCAAAGAGATAGAAAACATAAATTAAATGATGTAAGTCAGAATCTCTGAACACATACTTTTTCTAGATCAACTATATTTACAATTTTGGATGAGTTTAGAACCCTGTATATGATAACCAAATTTTGAATAAGTGAGTAATGAGATTAAAACTGAAAGAATGAAAGGATTTGGAAGATCAACCACGAGTTCTATTGATTCTCTAATCCGCTAGGCAAAGACATAGTCAGCATATTCAGACTGAGATGTTCAGCATATCCAAATTCTTTTTCTATAGTGAAGAATTTGTCGATTCCTGAATCTGAAACTCTCGTCAACGAATCTGTGTATCGAGTCATTCTTGATAACTGATTCTTGACCTCTGATTCTGAGGTCATATCAAGATTGTTTTCTCTGAGAGTCTTCGGTGGCTTTGTACATTCATATAAAATTCTATAGGAAGATCTCCCTCTTAACAAGGGGACTACACATCCCAGAACCAAAACTAGCTATTACACAAGTCCAACATATTGACCTTCTGATTTTTCACACTATCACAATCAATGTGCACCCTTCAGATTGACCTATTAGTAAAAAAAACACATTCACACCTATAATTACCAAACTTATGAGGCCAACTAGAAACAAAAGTAACCTTTATACCTTCAGGACTATCATTATTATTCCTAGTTCACTAACACCCTTAAAAACGATACGAATACCCATAATAAATACTTTTTCTATCACAACTTAGAAGAATTTTTCTCAGGGCAGTTCAAATATATTTGCTGACAGAAACTTACGAAAGCTGAGCTAATTGCTCTTAAACGGAAAACCATGCTAACTGAATCTAGTATATTAACTTGATAACAAAAAACCACCTTATGGGTTAAAGCAAGTAGATAAAATAATTTTTAGTTTAATTTATAAATTTGGTTAAAATTTACTTATGTTTAGATAAAAACAAATTATAATTTGTTGTTTATGAATTAGGAATTTTATAATTTTTCTATTTAAATTTTTGTTATAATAAATTTTGAGGAAGAGAAAACCTAGTACAGAGTGAAAAAAAATAAAATCCAAACATCCATCTCCAATATTTGTAGGTGGAGATTATTATCTGTGGGCGGTAAAAATAAGGACTAATTTCAAAACTCAAAATTTATGCTATATAATAATAAAAGAAAGCAATTCAGATGGCATAATATGATGAAGTGACAAAAGGAAGAAAAATCACTTGCCATCATACCAGCAGTATGATGATTGAAAATGTAAAAGTGACATGAAATAATACAAGAGGAGTTTCAAGAGAGTGAAAGAAAAAAAAATTACAAATGCTGAATCTGAAAAGGAAATCTAAAGTCATAAAAGTGAGTAATTAATTTCTGACCAACATGGTTGTGGAGAAAATTTTGGTATTCCTTCTAAAGAGATTTGAGTAAAAAATATCTTCTTCAGAAGAAAATAATTTTTTTTTCTAAAATTATAGAACTTGTTAATTTCTCAAAAGATATTGAACTGAGAATATATTTAAGAATGAAAAAAAAAAATATTAAAGATGTTCTTGTTGTATAAAATAAGGTTAAAACTCAAAGTTTGAGCAAATTTGAAAAGAAAAGAAAAAGTCATAGGAAACTGAAGAGAAGGAAGATGGAAAAATATATTTTCTCTGCTCCATTATAAGAAAAATAGAAAATTTCTGTTGGTTCATATTTAACATTAAATCTAACCCATTTGATCAGGTGAAGATTTGTAAAAATAAAACAAACTAACAATTGCAACAAGTCCACAATGTTATTTTCAAATCACTATTTTTGAGGGTCATTTGTCTGCTAGGTGGTAAGCCTTGCGGATAGCATGTTCAAATTGCAGTAGGAAGTGAATTCATAGTGTAGATGCATCATTATATAAGATTCACTGAGAAACTACTAAATTTCACTCACACAAACCTAGATATCTGTTTCCCAGTGAGTCATCTCGGATATGTTGATAAGCTAGATATTTCACTCACTAATCATTTAAATGTGTTAAAACATTATCAAACTGCTATTATAATAAAATAATTATAATAATTAAATATTATATAAAATCGTGTAAAAAGAATACTGTAGATAAATGTGCTGATCAATTACCTGTCTTTCTCCTTTGTAATTTTTTGTGACTGTTTGTTCTTTGTATTTATCTTGGTACTCCTGGTTGCCACGACACTGTCTGCTCAAATCCCTTCAAGAAAACGCCAAAGAACAGAAACCAATAAAAAAGGCAAGGTAGAGTATTCTTTCGAAAACAATGACCAAGTTGATAAAGTTGGAGCAAAACTTGACCACACCACACTTCACTTGATTAATGATCGCCGCATCTAAAAGAATTGGACCCCAAATGGCATGCACAACAACACGTATTCACCAAGGTGTCCACCATGCACTCCAAAACATCACCAACTCAATCCACCACCCCATACAAACAAAGCAACCCCATTTTGTTCTTTTCAACACTCGTCAATATGCATGTTAACCAGCGGCCAAATGTCCAACATCTTATTATGATTCACATCTCTTCTATAACTATAAATACCCGCAATCTCGGTTCAGGTTTTCATCATTGAGAGCCACTGCAATATTATCCTCATACAGTCATAATTTGAGATACTATGATGAGGTCGCGGTTTCCACTGTTGCTGTTGCTGGGAGTTGTTTTCCTGGCCTCAGTTTCAGTCTCATTTGGCATTGCATACTGGGAAAAGGAGAACCTCAATCACAAAAAGTGCCTCCGGAGTTGCAATAGCGAGAAAGGCGCCTACAGGCACCAAGCATGCCACGCTCGTTGCAACCTCCTTGAGGAGACAGAACATGAAGAACATCATGAAGGAGAACATCCACAATCAACACACCAGGAGAAGGGACACCAACACGGTGAGAAGGAGGAAGGAGATGAAGGCGAACAACCAGGTCCATTCCCTTTCCCATTCCCTTTCCCACACCAACCTCATCAGCATGAACATGAGCACCATGAGAGCGAAGGTTCGGAGTCACGAAGAAAACAACAGAACCCTTTTCATTTCGGCTCTAACAGGTTCCACACTTTGTTCAAGAACCGAAATGGTCACATTCGCCTCCTCCATAGGTTCGACCAACAATCTAAACAACTCCAGAATCTTGAAGACTACCGTCTTTTGGAGTTCCACTCCAAACCCCACACTCTCCTTCTCCCCAACCATGCCGACGCTGATTACATCATCATTATCCTCAGCGGTAATAAACTAATTATAACTGATGAAACATCACCACTTGCTTCTGCTTCTATAATAATGATAATTAATTTTAATTACAGGGGAAGCCTTACTTACCCTCGTGAACCCCGACGACAGAGACACTTACAACCTTCAGAGTGGTGATGCCCAGAAAATCCCTGCAGGAACCACTTTTTATTTGGCTAACCCTGACAACAAGGAAACTCTCAAAGCAATCGCACTCATCAGACCGGTTAACAACCCTGGCAAACTTGAGGTATTTCTTTTTCTTGAAAACTAATTATGTAATTAATTCTTCTTCTAATTTGTTTCCAAATGGGAGATGAGTATTTTTTGTTTTTTTTTCTCTGTAGAGTTTCTTTGTATCTAGCACTGAAGCCCAACAATCCTACTTGCAAGGGTTTAGCAAGAATACTCTGGAGGCCTCCTTCGATGTAAGCAAGCAACACTCCATCTATTTACTTTCATTTCCATTTACTGGTTTCTCTAAACATTACAATAACTAAATAATATTATTATATTTGATTGCGTGCTTGATTTATGGTTGCTTAGGCCCAATTCAAGGAGATAAACAAGGTTCTGTTTGGAGAGGAGCGACAGCAGCATCATGGCGAGGAGAGCCAACAAGGAGTGATTGTAGAAATGTCAAAGGAACAAATTCAGCAACTAAGCAGACATGCCAAATCTAGTTCAAGGAAAACCATTTCCTCCGAAAATGAACCATTCAACTTGAAAAGCGGCAAACCTATCTATTCCAACAAGTTTGGCAAGATGTATGAGATCACCCCAGAGAAAAACCCCCAGCTTCGGGATTCTAATATCTTCCTCAGTTCTGTGGATATCAACGAGGTAAGTGCCAAGAAAGAAAATATCAACCGTACAATTGAGTTCTCTACACCCTCTTCTTTGTCAGGGAACCTAGTTGTTGAGACTTTAATAAAATGATGATTTCTTTTCATTTTTATTAAAAAATTTAGGGAGGTCTTCTTCTGCCACACTACAATTCGGAGGCCACCGTATTACTAGTGGTTAATGAAGGAGAAGCAAACATTGAACTTGTTGGCGTAAGAGAACAACAACAGATGCAGGAAAAGGAACCAATGGAAAGTAGGGAAGTCCAGAGGTATAGGGCTGAATTGTCTGAAGACGATATATTTGTAATCCCAGCAGCTTATCCAGTTGCCATCAACGCCACCTCCAATCTGAATTACGTTGCTTTCGGTATCAATGCTGAGAACAATCAGAGGAACTTCCTTGCAGGTATATATATTAAATTTCACAACCAAATTGAATATACTTTTGTTACTTTTTTGTTTTATGGCATGTGAAGAAAATAGCTGATTGACTTATTTCCAATTGGTGATTGAAATTGAAGGTGAGAAAGACAATGCGATAAGCCACATACCTAGACAAGTGCTGGACCTTGCATTCCCAGGGCCTGGTGAAGATGTTGAGAAGATAATGATGAACCAAAGGGAATCCTACTTCGTGGACGCTCAGCCTCAGCAAGAGAAGGGGGGGAGTAAGGGAAGAAAGGGTCCTCTGTCCTCAATTTTGAAAGCCTTTTACTGAATAACTATATACTAAAATAAACTGTATGCTGTAATGGCTCATTGTGAGCGAGGAAAGTATCGGACTCTGTAACTATCACTTGAGCTCCACGTAGCGTCTATGACTAAATAAATCGAGCAGCATGCAATGCTTCTGTTTTGTGTCCTTCAACTGTCTTGCTTTCGGCTTAGCGAATTTGATATGGTTGTCAAGTACAAATGTGCTAAAGTAATTTACTCTGAAGCTAAATTATCTGAATTATGATGATTGTCTTGAATGCACAAGAATTAAATTAGATATATGTTCAACAAAGTGTTACGATCTACCAGAAAAGAAGTTGAATTCTTTTTCATGTCTTTCAGGCTGTAAAGATCTTAAGTCTACATAATTGCTGGAGGTATCATGTAAATCCCTGTTACCGTATTAAATTTCATGCAGAGTGAATGAGGAAAGATCAATTGAGCATTGGAAAGAGATCGTTTATTCAAAAGTTTCAATGAATGAATAGATACATACATCAAGGTTCTATTAACTAACAAACTAACTGATTAATACAAAGAACGAGCTTGAATTGCTTTTAGTGACAAAGTGTTTCAAGTATTGGTCCATAAGGATCGATGAAAGTAAAACAAGAAAATAAAATTAAACTGCATAAAGAACAGTTCAAGAAAGACGCCCAGGACCAAGTAGACACAATACGACAAAGCGGAAATTGTTTAGCCCAGAACAAATCAACACAAATAAAATAAAAAAACTAAAAATATAAGAGAATGAACAAACAAAATTTACGTCTTTTCGGCAACAAGGCAATGACAAGATGAAGTCTTTACAATGGAGAATTCTGTCTGTTATTTCTTCTGTGATCAAGAAGAAAACCAAAAATAAAATTGATATCTAGCCTGTTTTGTTCTTTTCAATGCTTGATGACAAGGACAGATGAAGCACATAAAACTGGGGAACAATCTAATACAAAGAAAGGAGGCGTGTGAGAAGATTAAGAAAGAGACTCCGATAAAAAGTCAGATAGAAAAAGAACTTCTGGTTACATGTTTAAGTTCTTATAAGCACTACTTTCATTATGTTCTAAGAAGTAACTAGTGGTAGCTTTATCAACATGTGATGTGATGCGTTTGTGGATAATAAATCTACAATTAATCGAGCTAGGAATCTAATTTTCCATGGGAGGAACAAATATATTAGACAGAGTTTCACTTCCTTAAAGAACAAGTGAATCGTTGAAAGATTGAAGTTGTTTTCTATAAAACTTAGTTGCATATAGCAAATATATTATTAATCAAGGCTTTCATTTGTAAAATTGAGGAAACTTTTGAATATTGTAAATTGTAACTCTTATTAAATGAAATGTTAGTTTTGTATTCAAAATCTATTTTCTGTATATAAGTGGAATTCATGTATTTTTTTTAGTAAAACATGAGAAAATAACTTATACAATTGTATAGGTGTGTTTTTAACTCTAACAAACAACATACCCAATATCTCTCTCTTTTTAACACCTTGACTTACCTAGTACTTTCCTATGTAAATATTCTTTTATATACACAAAATAAACAAATCCCTTAAAACCGATACTCCCTAGGATGATACCTCTTGGAACTGATTAGGACTGATAATCCCAATATTTTTTCTTACGAATTTGGACTCTAAAATCAATTATAGTTAAATTTAAATTTTCTTTCTATTGTTGTACACTAAGTGTATGATAATGCTTTTTTTTGTGATTTATTCTTTTTTTATTACACTGTACAAATCAATTACAAGCAAATATATTGTTTACAGATTTTTTTTACCACAAGATTATATTTAACTTTTTGAATAAAACTGTTTTTTTTTCAGAGAGTAAAAGTTTTTATCTTTTATATCAGAAAATCCAATTGACTCAAAATAAATCAATCTGTAATTGATTAGATTAGTACGGTGGAACTGTAAAAGAAACAGGCGGATTTTTTATACTTCAAATTATTGATTAAATTTATTTTTCAAATCTAAACTAAACCTGCTCGTCAACACTTTAGTTGGATGATGTCCTTTCTCTGTTTTATTGCTTTAACACGCCTACTTAACTCCATAAATTTGCAGCTTATAAATGGGTTTGAAGGAACAATTACTTATTTTTCTCTGTAACTACAATTACTCTGCAGTGCCATAGCACTCTCTACTCTCTTCAATCATGCATGGGCGCAGGGAAAAGCCAAAGAACACAGCAAAGACAAAACATAAAGACAAAACGCAATCACAGTACCCCATTAAAAACTTATCATGATGGCCGCGTTCAGGTATATCTAAATGCCATGCACCGCAACACGTACTCAATATGCGCTTCAAATCGCTCAACATCTCCACCCACAGACCAACACATTGTTTGTTTCTTTGTCCACAGCCAATGCGCGCAACTCCACCTCCATTATGATCACAACCACCTCTATCTCTTCCGCCACCTCAATTTTGTTCAATTCAACACACGTCAATCTGCATGCAATCCTGTGGACAAATGTCCGTACATGTTATCAAGAGCCTTCTCTTCTGTATAACTATAAATACCCCTAATCTCTCCGTGTTTTCATCATCCATCAAGTATTGAATTATAGATAACTCAAGTGGTATCTATTAGAACTATACTATGATGAGAACACGGGTTCCACTGCTGCTGTTGCTGGGAATTCTTTTCCTAGCATCAGTTTCTGTTTCATTTGGCAATGTACACCACCAAAAGAGTGAAGAAGGGTCAGATTCAGGAGAACATAAAAACCCCTTCTACTTCAGCTCTGACAGGTCGTTCCTCACTCTATTCAAAAACCAATATGGTCAAATTCGTGTCCTCCAGAGTTTCGACCAACGCTCCAAACAACTTCAAAATCTTGGAGACTACCGTCTTGTGGAGTTCAAGTCCAAACCCAACACCCTCCTTCTTCCTCACCATGCTGATGCTGAATTCCTCCTAGTTCTCCTTAGTGGTAAGTAATTAACTAATTGCCACTGATTAAACATCTTCACTTGCTTCTCCTTGCATAAATAATAATGGTAATCAATTTGTAAATTACAGGGAGAGCCATACTCACCATCGTCAACCCTGATGGCAGAGACTCCTTCATTCTTGAGCCTGGCCATGCCCAGAAAATCCCTGCAGGAACCATTTTCTATTTGGTTAACCCTGATGACAACGAGGACCTCAGACTAATCAAACTCGCCATACCCGTTAACAACCCTCACAAATTTCAGGTGCTGCCTTTTCTAATTCCCAACTAATTATTTAACTTTTTTTTCTTCCAATTTGCTTCCCAATGTGATGAAAAATGTTTGTCCTGTAGAATCTATTCCTATCTAGCACAGAAGCCCAACAATCCTACTTGCAAGGGTTCAGCAAGAATATTCTAGAGGCTTCCTTCGACGTAAGCAAGCAACACATCATCTAACTACATATTTGCATTGTCAATTAACTAGTAGTTTGTCTAAATGTCACACAAATTAAATAATATCATTATATATTTGCATTAATTTTATAGAGCGAATTCGAGGAGATAAACAGGGTTCTGTTTGGAGAGGAGGAACAGCAACAGCAAGGCGATGAGAGTCAACAACAAGAGGGAGTGATTGTGAAACTTCCAAAGGAACAGATTCGGGAACTGAGCAGACATGCCAAATCTAGTTCGAGGAAAACCCTTTCATCACAACAAGATGAACCATTTAACTTGAGAAGCCACAAACCCATCTATTCGAACAAATTTGGAAAGTTGTATGAGATCACCCCAGAGAAAAACCCCCAGCTTCGGGACTTGGATGTCTTCCTCAGTTATGTGGATATCAACGAGGTAGTACAAAGAAAAATCACACAGACAAACTCAATTGGAAAATTAAATGTGTTCTATTCACTTTCTTCTTAGTTAGAAAATCTAAGTATTGAGACTATACTTAAATAATGGTTTTTTATTTTTTTGTTAACAAATTTAGGGAGGTCTTCTTCTGCCAAACTACAATTCAAAGAGCATAGTGATACTGGTGGTTAATGAAGGAGAAGCCAAGGTTGAACTTGTTGGCCCAAATAAACAACAACAGAGGCAGGGAGAGGAACAAGAGAGGCAGGGAGAGGAACAAGAGAGGCAGGGAGAGGAACAAGAGAGGCAGGGAGAGGAACAAGAGGAAAGTATGGAAGTGCAGAGGTATAGAGCTGAATTGTCTGAAGACGATGTATTTGTAATCCCAGCAGCTTATCCAGTTGCCATCAACGCTACCTCCAAACTGAATTTCATTGCTTTCGGTATCAATGCTGAGAACAACCAGAGGAACTTCCTTGCAGGTATATATATATTCTATAAATCACCAGAAATAGAATATACTGTTCTTTCTTTTTGTTTTATAAAGATAACTGTTTGGGTTATTTATTTACAATTGGTGGTGGATGATTGAAAATTTGAAGGTGAGAAAGACAATGTGATAAGCGAGATACCTAGACAAGTGTTGGAGGTGACCTTCCCTGGGTCTGGTAAGGATGTTGAGAAGCTAATAAAGAACCAGAGGGAATCATACTTTGTGGATGCTCAGCCTCAGCAAAATGAGGAGAGGAGCAAGGGAAGAAATGGCCCATTTGTGTACTGAATAACTAGTACGTACTAAAATGTATGGTGAAAGAGCTCATAGTGAGATAGAATTAATGTATTGGGCCACGTAACAATAAGTAGAGCTCCACGTACTTTTTTCTACTATGAATAATGAATAAATCAAGCATATATGATGCTTGTGTTTTGAGTCCTTCAACTCTCTACACTCTGCTTATCTAATTTGATATGGTTGGCAGGTAAAGTACCAAAATACTGAAATAATTTACTCTGAAACTAAATCCTGTGAATCCTCACGAGCATGTTAGACATGCATCTCAGCCAACAACACCACCTCATAAGAAATAATATGAATTTAAACCTAAATAAAGTGTATGTCTAAAAGGTAGTAGCATAAAAAAAACGTAAAGAGCAAAGTAGAAGTAAATCTTACAAAAAGCTCAATACGTTAACAGAGCCAACGAGCATACAAACAATAATAGAGTTTAGTTATATTTATGAGCCAAACAAGTTTCTAACAACTCTAATCACACATAATATATTATATATATTAAAAATATTGCTTTGACAATTTTTTTTAAAATACAATCATTTGAGAATTTTATTATAATAATACAATAAATTATAATTATTTTATTATTATAATAAAATGATCAAATAAAATTATCTACATATCATTATATTTTTTTTAATTATAATGATTATTTTATTATTGTAATAAAATGATGTTATCTATATATCATTTAAAGTTTTGACAATTGATGGTAAAATAAAATACTCAATTAAAAGTCTATTTAATATTTAATATATAATATATTATTATTATTATTATTATTATTATTACATTATAAAAGAAAATTGTCAATAAGATTAATATTTTTATTTAAATTCATTGAAATAAGACGTTGTTTCAAAGAGAACAGAAATAGAAGATGCAATATAATACATGTAAAGGAAAGTACAGTTATAAATACTTAGTTATCCAACAAGATTAGTCTCACCTATTACTTCCTAGGACCAAGCAACCTTAAATAATAGTGTAAGGTTTGACTAAATAAATTAGAAAATCATTATTTTTTTTTTATAATTTATGATTAAATATTAAGATTTTCTAATTTTAATTTTATTATTTTAGTATTCTCTCTTAAAAATCACTCAAAAAAAATCCCTTTAGAATAAAATAGAGTAAAAATAATTAATATAATTTTAAATTATAAAAATGAAAGATAAATATTTTTTTATAAAACTAATAATTAAAAAAAAATAAAGAAATACTACCTTAACACATTCACAAAACATTTTTAAATAAGAATTAATATTTTGAGAACTTTATATATATATATATATATAAATAATAATAAAAATATAGTATAAAAATTACTAAAATAAAAAAAATTACAAACGAATGTTTGAAGGCTGCATAGCACTGACAATAATAATAGTGCTAATATTAAAGATAACGGTTATAACTAAATTTTATTTTTACTATAGTTAAATAAAATAATAAATTTAAAAATATATAAATATAAATTATTTATTATTTTTCATAATTTTTATTTATCAAAATAAATATTTACATCAATTATCTTATTATAGATATATTTAAAATATATCTAATTAAAATTTATAATATATATATATATATATAAATATCAAAATATGATGATCACAATTTTTAAAGACATATAAATGAAAAGATAAATTGACAATTTTAAAAGTAACATCATACAAATAAAATTTTAAATATAATTCTTAAATTATGATATCAGTTTCATAAATACAAAAATTTAAATAAAAATTAAGTTATTAAATTTCAAAATTAAATATTTTAGACAATTATATTGTATTAAACTAAAATATTTGAGACTAATATATGTAAATACTCAAATATTTAACAAATTGAATTTATAATTGTGAGAGATACAAATTTTTTTAAAATATTTAATTAAAAAATTGATTTAAATATTATTTTTTTCTAAAAACACACATTCATCAAGTATCTTCTACCACCTTAGTCATGATTGTGTTTCAGGTATCAATAATGAGAAAAGTCATTATTTTAATGAACACATTTTTTTAAGTTGAAAAATTTATAAATTTACTTCTAATTTTTCAGTATGTACTTTATTCGTCACTAAAAAAAGTGTTGATCTTCTTCTTTTCGATCAATCTAGTCAAGAATAATGTAGGTGAGAATATATTATTCTTAGGATATTTTTCCTTAATAAATATCAATCATAATAAAAAATATTATCTTTTTAATATTAGTTAATCCTTTATGTAATAGTTATATCATAATCTCAGTAGGAAACTATTACTATAACTAACTAATAATAATCAAGAATTTCTATTATTAGTTTAATTAATGAATCACTAATTTTTATAATAATGGTCATATGTTATTCTGACTTCCTTTTTTTTGTATAAGAATTCGGCTATCTGACTTGATACTAAAATAAGTAAATTTTTTATTTATTTTGGAAATACATGTAAAAATATTTCAAAATTGAATAAAAAGGCTTAACTTTTGTCTGACATGTTTTGATATGGAATTTACAACTGAAAGGGAAAAACTTGTTACCAACCAAATGGAAGCCAAATAACCATTCTGTGTTATTGTTTTAGTATGTCTTCTTAACTCCATAAATTTGCAGCTGATTAATAGGTTTGAAAATAATAGACAGTTACTTATTTTTCTCGGTAACTACAATTACTCTGCAGTGCCATAGCATCATCTAGTCTCTTAAATCATGCATGCACGTGCAGGAAAAAGCCAAAGAACACAGAAAAGACAAAACGCAATCACAGTACCTACCCCATTCAGCTTATCCACTGGCTGATCAAGATCGCCGCGTCCATGTTTGTCTAATGCCATGCACAGCAACACGTACACAATATATCATTGCTTGTTTCTTTGTGGATAGCCAATGCGTCCAACTCCACCTCCATTATGATCACAACCACCTCTATCTCTTCGGCCACCTCAATTTTGTTCAATTCAACACACGTCAATCTGCATGCAATCCCTTGGACAAATGTCATCCATGTTATCAAGAGCCTTCTCTTCTGTATGACTATAAATACCCCTAATCTCTCCGTGTTTTCATTATCCATCAAGTATTGAATTATAGATAACTCAAGTGGTATCTATTAGAACTATACTATGATGAGAACACGGGTTCCACTTCTGCTGCTGCTGGGAATTCTTTTCCTAGCATCAGTTTCTGTTTCATTTGGCATTTCAGACCATGGGGCACAGTGCATTCAGAGGTGTGAGAGCGAGAAAGATCTATATCACCAGCAACAATGCAAGATTCTTTGCAAGATCATTCCTGAGCCCGAGGAGAAACAACAAGAAGAAAGAGAACACCAACAACCACACCCACCACACAAGGAGAAGGAGGGTGAGAGGGAGGAAGAGAAACAAGATCAGCCTCAACATGAGCACAAAAGAGCTCACAAGGAGGAAAAAGAGACACACCAGCAAAGTGAGAAGAAGGAACAACAGCAAGAGAGCGAAGAAGGTCAAGAATCGAAGTCAGAGAGAGAGTCACCGAAGAACCCATTTTACTTCAGCTCTGACAGGTTTATTACTCTCATCAATAACCAATACGGTCATCTCCGTGTCCTCCCGAAGTTCGACCAACACTCCAAACAGCTTCGGAGTATTAGAGACTACCGCCTTGTGGAGTTTAAGTCCAAACCCAACACCCTCTATCTCCCCCACCACGCTGACGCTGATTTCCTCCTCGTTGTCCTAAGTGGTAAGTAATTTGCTAATTACTGATTAAACATCATCACTTTCTTTTCCTTATATAAATAATGGTAACCAATTTTAATTACAGGGAGAGTCATACTCACCTTCGTGAACCCTGACGGCAGAGACTCCTACAAACTTGAACGTGGTGATGCCCAGAAAATCCCAGCAGGAACCATTTTCTATTTGATTAATCCTGTCAACAACGAGGATCTTAGAGTAATCAAACTCGCCATGCCCATTAACCAGCCTGACAAATTTGAGGTTCTGCCTTTTCTAATTCCAAACTAATCACTTAATTTATTCTTCTTCCAATTTGTTTCCAAATGTGATGATCAATTCTCGTCCTTTCCGTCTGTAGCATTTCTTCCTATCTAGCAATGAAGTCCAACAATCCTACTTGCAAGGGTTCAGCAAGAATGTTCTGGAAGCCTCCTTCGATGTAAGCAAGTAACGCAGCATCTAACTATATATTTGCATGAAATTCAGTCATTTGTATATTTCCAAAATTGCTTTTTTTTTTTTGGATATTTACTTTAAATAGTGTTTTTTTTTAAAATATTATTCGTGTATTTAGAAAGGATCCACAATGTGTTTTGAAAAAATTGGGATAAAGTGAACCATCATTTTTCTTGTCTAAATGTCGCACTTATATCTAAATTTTATCATTATATATTTGTTGGATTTTATAGAGCGAGTTCGAGGAGATGAAGAAGGTTCTGTTTGGAGAGGAGGGGCAAGATCAGGAAGGCGAGCAGGATCGGCAAGAGGGAGTGATTGTGGAACTGTCAAAGAAACACATTCGGCAACTGAGCAAGCATGCCAAATCTAGTTCAAAGAAAACTATTTCCTCCGAAGATAAACCATTCAACTTGGAAATCCTCACACCCATCTTTTCCAACAAGTTTGGCAAATTCTTTGAGATCACACCAGAGAAAAACCCCCAGCTTCAGAACTTGAATATCAGCCTCAGTTCCGTACAGATCAACGAGGTAAAGACAAAGAAAACCATATAGACTATCTCAACTGGAAAATCGGGTTCTATTCAGTCTCTTCTTAGTTGGACAACCTAATTCTTGAGGCTTTAATTAAATATATATTTTTTTAACAAATTTAGGGAGGTCTTCTTCTGCCACACTTCAATTCAGAGGCCATAGTGATAATGGTGGTTAATGAAGGAGAAGCAAACATTGAACTCGTTGGCCTGAGAGAACAACATCAAGGGAAGCAACCAGAGGAAAGTGGGGAGGTGAAGAGTTATAGAGCTGAATTGTCTAAAGACGATATATTTGTAATCCCAGCAGGCTATCCAGTTGCCATCAACGCTACCTCCAATCTGAATTTATATGGTTTCGGTATCAATGCCGAGAACAACCAGAGGAACTTCCTTGCAGGTATACATATTGCCAGAAATTGTATGTAGTGCTCTTACTTTTTTGTTTTATAGATTTTATTTACAATTGGTGGTGGGTGATTGAAAATTTGAAGGTGAGAAAGACAATGTGATGAGCCAGATACCTAGACAAGTGTTGGAGCTTGCGTTCCCAGGGTCTGGTGAGGCTATTGAGAAACTAATAAAGAACCAGAGGGAATCCTACTTTGCAGATGCTCAGCCTCAGCAAAATGAGGAGGAGAGTAAGGGGAGAAAGGGTCCATTGTCTTCGATTTTGGGAACTCTCTACTGAATAACTTTCTATCAAAATGTAATGCAGTGAGCATGGAATTAATGTATCGAAACCATGTAAAAATAACTAGAGCTCCACGTACCTTTTTGTACTATGAATGTTCAATAAATCGAGCATATACACTATGCTTGTTCTATCCTTCAATTATGAGCTTTTCTAAATGATGAAAATTCTAATCATATTATTGATTTGTGCATTTTTTTATTTTTAAATTATGGATATAGATAAATCGACCTTAAAATCATGTTTTTTAATAAAAAAAATCACGCTTAAAAGTACTTTGATTTACTTTAACGTAGAAATTGTATTTATAAATATACTCTTTTTTTTTAATTTCAACGTAAAAATTCTACTTAATGTAATTACCAATATTATAAATCAATATTCAATGAAATCGAAATATGCTTTACAATCAATTATTATTAATAAGTGAAATGATTTAATAAATATTTTAAAAGTTAAAATAAGCAATATTGATCTTTTTTAATATTCCCTTTTATATATATATAAAATTCCCTTATTTATATATATATATATATATATATATATATTAAAATAGATGAATTTATTTTAATATATATTATAAAATTGAAATATGTAATATAAGATTTCTCCAATAATTCAACATGAGTTATTTATGGAAGACAACCCTCTTTAAGAGAGAAAGGAGCGAGAAAAAGAATTCTAAAAAAGACAACATAATAAAAGAGTGTTCCACTAAAAAAAGTTTTGTATTAACTATTAATTTTATATATTTTTATTAAATTTATTTGTAATTGGTATTTTAGTATGTCTAATTTATAGGATAACTCATATTAAATAATTATTTTAAAAATATAACATATAAATATTTTTAATGTATATAAATTATTTTTATATTAATAATAAATTTAAAATGTTACAAGATTTATATTTATACTAAATATACATAGGTAGAAGTCTTAAGAATTTATTACAAGTATTAATCTTTTCGTGATTTTACATATACTCGGGGTCTGTAGGTAGCAGTTTTTAAAGATTTTAGCTACACTCAACAACTATAGAATTAAGTTTTTTTTTTAGTTTTACCTACATTGGGTATTTGTAGATAAATTTTTAGAATATTACAAGATTTTACCTACATTAAGTATATGTGGGTAAAAATATTTTTGAGTTTTACCCAAATAAAACATGCCCATAGGTAAAAGGTGTTTGCAGGTAAATATATTTTTCCTGGTGGTAAGAAAAAAAAATATTATGATGAAATCAAAGTTTGTATTAAATATTTTTTAATAAAAAATGGGTAAATAATTTTTGTTTTCAAAATTGACTTGTATTAAAATTGGCATGTTTTAATTTTTTTTTCAATGTTTTTTACTGTCATTTAATAAAAATATGAATTTTTCAATATTACTAATACCTAGCATTTCTCTCTTCTACTACATATTTTTTTTATGAGAAACAACTTCAAGTTACTTTAAAAAAAAATGCTTCTCATATAAAGCCGAAAAGTATTATTTTTCTATTTCTCCTTTTAAATAATTTCATTCAAACAATCAAAATAAATAATTATTTTATAAAGATAAACATTTTAAAAAAAATTAAACAAAAAGACTTTATTTTGAATGTATTAAAATCTTATTTAACCCTAAAAAATAGTTAAATAAAATATTTCTTTATCTATTATGATTTGTTTTAACAAATGATAATTTGAATTTAATCATAATGCAATCTTGTTACCATATGTAATTATAATCAGTAAAAATTGATTAAGTTGTATTAAATTAGTCGTTAATAATAATGATTCATTTATAGTTAAGATATGCTGAATATAATTAAGTTACAAAATATTAAAAGGAAAATAATTGAATTTTATATTTAGATATCTTAACTTCTCAAATTCTTTGATCCTCTAATTTCTTTCGCATTTCACCTTCCTAACCCATTGAAAAAGATATGTTTTGCTTTAAACTTTATAATGTCAAAACATGTATTTTAAGATAAGTTTGATTGAAAATGTTACATACGACAGTGTTAATTAGGATTAATTTTAAAATTTTACTTATTATAATTAACATAATTATCAATTCCTCGTATCATATAATTCTTTCTTATATTTAAGTTCATCATGAAATTAACATGCATGCTATATAATGACACATGAAGGACAACATTAAAAAATTAAAAATTAGATAAACTTAAAAGGAATTAAAAATAACAATAAAATTAGACAGAGACTAAAAAATAATCAAAATTATAGTTGATACTCTAGGCTAGAGTGACCTATATAACACAATCTAGTAAGTCTTTTGGATCAAGCATGAACAAGAAAAAGCCAAAGAACAGAGGTCAAGATCCATGCAAAGACAACAAAACATACTGTATACTTTCTAAACCCATGTCTAAGTTCATAAAATTGAAACAAACCGCAACTGCACACCACTTCACTTATACAGTACCTAATAAAGATGCGGCGTCCATGCAAGTCCAAATGCCATGCATACCAACACGTACTCAACATGCACTTCAAATCCATCACCATGTTAACCCAAAAAGCTAATACAGTTCGTGTTTCTGAGCCCACAGCCAGTGCAACTTAGCCTTATTCGATTATGAGCAAAACCACCTGTATATGGATTAATTCTCTACCGCCACCTCGATTTGTTAACTTCAACACATGTCAATCTGCATATGCGTGTCATCCCATGGCCAAATCTCCATGCATGTTATAAGGACCTTCTCTCGCTATTAATACCCCTAACATCACTCAGTTCTTTCATCATCGATCCAAAGTAGTACTACAATACTCGATCCAGTTATCTAGTAGACACAACCCGAGTGATATTCAGGAGTACTATACTATGATGAGAGCAAGGGTTCCCCTGCTGCTGTTGCTGGGAATTCTTTTCCTAGCATCAGTTTCTGTTTCATTTGGCAATGCACACCACCAAAAGAGTGAAGAAGGCTCAGATTCAGGAGAACATAATAACCCCTTCTACTTCAGCTCTGACAGGTCGTTCCTCACTCTATTCAAAAACCAATATGGTCACATTCGTGTCCTCCAGAGGTTCGACCAACGCTCAAAACAACTTCAAAATCTTGGAGACTACCGTCTTGTGGAGTTCAAGTCCAAACCCAACACCCTCCTTCTTCCTCACCATGCTGATGCTGAATTCCTCCTAGTTCTCCTTAGTGGTAAGTAATTAACTAATTGCCACTGATTAAACATCTTCACTTGCTTCTCCTTGCATAAATAATAATGGTAATCAATTTGTAGATTACAGGGAGAGCCATACTCACCATCGTCAACCCTGATGGCAGAGACTCCTTCATTCTTGAGCCTGGCCATGCCCAGAAAATCCCTGCAGGAACCATTTTCTATTTGGTTAACCCTGATGACAACGAGGATCTCAGACTAATCAAACTCGCCATACCCGTTAACAACCCTCACAAATTTCAGGTGCTGCCTTTTCTAATTCCCAACTAATTATTTAACTTTTTTTTTCTTCCAATTTGCTTCCCAATGTGATGAAAAATGTTTGTCCTGTAGAATCTATTCCTATCTAGC